>JAGYYJ010003090.1:0-157500 GCA_019671005.1 Hibiscus mutabilis
GCTAGAGTTTCGACTTAGGATAAGAAGAAACCATTGAAGAACGCTCCGCCAACCTTGAAGTTGCTGCCTGGGCCGCCCAAGTAGTTGCCCAACTAGTCGCCAAGCAACCATCAATTAGTTGCCAAGGCAACCCCACAGTAAGTCGCCACGGCAATCGAGTTGCCCATGCACTCTTTTACCAAGACAATCCAATCGGCTATCACACCTCAACTCACGATAACCTAGCCTATCTCTCTCATTTGAATTCATCTTTTATTTTACTTAATTGCTTTTTAGATTAGTTATTAGTTAAAACTTCTATAATCCTTTACTTGTGTTTTTACTTTTACAAAGGCAAGAGACTAGATTCTTGAAGTGGCACCAATCCTCGTGGGAGACGATATCTTTTATACTATAACTTCATGACGTGTATACTTGCACAATTATGTAGCACTTATTATTACAAGAACAAGTTTTTGGCGCCGCTGTCGGGATTGGCAATAGCGACTTTGTTTTTATTTTCTTGCACTTTCTTTTTATTTTTCTTGTTTAAAATTCAAAGGGCTAACAAACTTTGGTTTTGCATTGGTATATGACTGTATGTAGAGACCGACTTCACCGTAATATCCCTTTGATCCGTAAATCGAACGAACCTTACAAAGACTTAGACGAAGGATAAGAGAAGCAATGGCAAATCAAGACGGCAATATTAATCAAGATGTTCGAAAGGTGAGGAGGAGTGATTCTTGCACTAAATGTAACTATTCGAGACTATCTTGAAGAAGATCTTGATGGACTTAACCCGTGAGTTGTCGCACCAAATTGAAGCCGACCACTTTGAGTTGAAACCGTAATGTTTAATATGATCAACACAATAGGTCAATTTGGCGGCTCAAAGAATCAAGATGCACGACAACATTTGAAATCTTTCCTCGAGATTTGCAACTGCTCAAGATACACTGAGTCACCCCCGATGTCTTACGATTAAGATTATTCCCCTATTCACCGAGGGATAGGGCGAAAAGCATGGCTAAATAGCATTCCCGCCGGATCCATAGCATCTTTGACCGATCTTTGTCGTGATTTCCTTGCTAGATTTAATCCTACAAATTTAATCGATAAGCTTCAGAAACGACATTACTTTTTCGCAGTGCAGATGATGAATCCATGTACGAGGCTTGGGAGCGATATAGAGAACTTCTACACAAATGCCCTCTACACGGATTCCCGGTGTGGACTCAAGTAACAATGTTTTACAACGCCGTGAATACACCAACAAGGATGATGCTAGATGCCTCGGCAAACGGCATACTCTTAGATAAGTCGCCGGAGGAAGCAATGCAAATTTTAAACAGCTGGCCAAGAATGACTATCAATTCCCATCTACTAGAAGAGGAGGAGTTAGACGCCAAGCCACAATACATGAACTAGGATCATCGATTCAATTTCGCACATTGGCCGCTTTAACCAAGATGGTCCGTAACATGCAAAAACCAAACAACACACATGAAGTCAAGGTAATGGATTCTTTTTGTGAGTTATGTGGTGATAACCACAATTTTTCCAATGTATGCAGTAATCCGAATCTAGCTTCTATGTGGGGAATTACAATCGGGCAACAACATGATGTCCAATACATACAATCCAAATTTTGGAAGAAGCACCCAAATTTTTCATGGAGTAATCCCAACAATGCTCTAAACTGTAACAATCAGAATGCACAAGCATCGGATTCAAAGCAGAATATGCCACGGCAATGATGCCGCAGAAGAACAACCGACAACATCTAGTTCTTTGGAAAATTTCTAAATGCTTTTATGATGAAAATGAATCTTATATGGCTGAGAATAGTAATTTCATAAAAAGAATCGATGCTTTTATTAACAGACCGAGATGAGATTGCAAAACCAAGAGGCGGCAATCAAATCATTGGAAAATCAAGTCGGACAATTTGCTCAAAATCAACACTAGACCACAAGGAGGTTTACCTAGCGATATCAAGTCGCAAGAGGAACCGCCATGAGCAATGTAAGGCAATCACCACCAGAAGTGGCCAACAACTTAGAGAGGTTCAAACCCGCCACAAACAAAACTCCACAAAAAGATCAAGACGAACCTAGCGGCAAAGCCTCGATGCTGAACCAGAATTGCCGCGCAACCGCAATAAACATGCCTCGACAACCGATGACGCCAAGCTTCTTGTGATAAGCATGCCTCAAAGCAACCCCAGCTTGATAACGATCAGCAACTCCAGATGTCCCCGCAATGCCGCCAATCGTGTTTCAAACCAATGAAAGGATAGAAGATATCCGACTTCCACCACCATTCCCACAAAGGTTGAAGCGACAAAAGCAAGAATACCAATTCAAGAAGTTTTTGATATCCTAAAGCAAGTCCACATCAACTTGCCATTGGTGGAAGCAATTGAACAAATGCCAAACTATGCCAAGTTTCTTAAAGACATTGTGTCCAAGAGAACAAGGCTAGGAGAGTTTGAAACAATTGTCGCGACAGAGGGATGCATGGCAATGTTGCACAATCGCATGCCGCCAAAGTTGAAGGATCCCGAAGTTTCACAATACCCCGTTCTATTGGAAATCACTATGTCGGGAAAGCACTATGCGACCTAGGGGCTAGCATAAACTTGATGCCTAAATCGTTTTTTTCAAAAAACTAGAATCGGAAGGCAAGACCTACAACAGTTATGCTGCAGCTAGCCGATGATCCTATGTGCATCCTAGAGGGAAAATCGAGGACATACTGGGTAAAAGTTGATAAATTCATTTTTCCCTACGACTTTATTGTTTTGGATTGTGAAGGGATGAGCATGCGCCTATCATTCTCGGGAGACCATTCCTAGCAACAGGGAGAACTTTGATTGATGTTGAAAAGGAGAACTCACAATGAGGGTGAATGACCAGTGTGTAAAACTAAATGTGTTCCAAACACTAAGGCATGCCGATGATCCGTAAGAATGCCAACTACTTCATGCCACGGCAGAAGTTTAACTCGATGAGGAATTTAGTTGCCTCGGCAACTACATTGCCGATCAAGAGGAACCCGAGGAGTATGAAGAACCGGTCGATGAGGAACAACCGTAAGAGGCAAATTGGCTAGTCAATCGACTGTGTACATACTTTGAACCACCGACTACCTGTAAGGAAGGTAAGAGAGAAAAACCTCTATCAAAATCCACCAATTCTTGAGTTGAAACAATTGCCGAGCAATCAAATATGTATACTTAGGGATCGATAATACATTACCCGTAATTATTTCCTCTAAGTTACAGCCCGAAAGCAGAAAAGAAGTTGATCAACATGTTGAAGCTACATAAAAAGGCAATAGGGTGGACAATTGCCGACTTGAAGGGAATTAGCCCTGCGTGTGTGCATGCACAAGATCTTGTTGGAAGATGATCACAAACCTTCAATTGAGGCCCAGAGGAGACTGAATCATGCCATGAAAGGGGTTGTAATGAAAGAAATCATCAAATGGCTTGACGCCGCATTATATACCCTATCTCCGATAGTACGTGGGTAAGTCCGTACAATGTGTGCCAAAAAAGGGAGGTATAATAGTGGTAAGCAATGAAAATAATGAACTTATCCCAACCAGACTGTGGACCGGTTGAGGGTTTGTATGGACTATCAAAGCTAAACAAAGCCACTAGGAAAGATCACTTCCCATTACCCTTTATTGATCAAATACTTGACCGCCTTGCGTGTAAACCCTTTTATTGTTTTCTTGATGGTTATTCGTGTTACAATCGATGGCCATAGCACCGTAAGATCAAGAAAAGACAACCTTCACATGCCCCTACGGTATTTATGCCTTCCGAAGGATGCCGCTCGATTTGTGTAACGCCCAAAGCAACCTTCCAAAGATGCATGATGGCGCTCTTTTCAGACATGGTCAAGACTTCCTTGAGATCTTCATGGATGATTTTTCGGTTTTTGGTAATGACTTCGACGGCTGTCTCGGCAATTTAGAGAGGGTGTTGGCAAGATGCGAAGAAACAGATTTAGTCCTCAATTGGGAGAAATGCCACTTTATGGTAGATGAAGGAATAGTGCTCGCCACAAGATTTCATCCAAGGGAATTGAAGTAGACAAAGCCAAGGTGGACGTGATCGAGAGATTACCACCACCAAATTCGGTTAAAGGAATTCAAGTTTTCTGATATTGTGTTTTTTACAGTGAGGTTCATTCATAATTTTTCTAAAATCACTAAACCCTTGTGTAACTGCTTGAACAGATAAAGTCTTCAATTTTGATGATTCTTGCACCCAAGCATTTGAAACCCTAAAGAAAAAGCTTGCCTCGCACCCATTGTCGCTCCCACCAGATTGACGCTACCTTTTGAGCTCATGTGTGATGCAAGTGATTTCGTGGAAGGAGCAGCCCTAGGCCAACGCAGTGTAAGACCTTCCATGTGATATACTACGCTAGTAAAACTCTTAACGATGCTCAAGTGAATTACACAACAACGGAGAAAGAGTTACTAGTCTGTAGTTTTCGTGATTTGACAAGTTCCGATCCTATTTAATTGGTACAAAGGTAATTGTTCATACGGACCATTCGCAATCAAATACTTATTTGCTAAAAAGGATGCTAAACCTCGTTTGATTCGTTGGATATTACTTTTACAAGAATTTGATATTGAAATTAAGGATGTGAAAGGAACAGAAAATCAAGTGGCCGATCACTTATCACGTTTGGAACGCAATAGGAGAGGAGGACGCGGATCTAGAGATATGCGATGCATTCCCGGATGAACAAATTCTAATCGCCTCGGCAACCCTTGATGCCTCGGCAGCCTATGACGCCTCGGCAACCATGGATGCACACGCCGGCAACCCTTGACGCCACATAGCTTTTGACGCACACGCCAAGCAATTTTGGGAGCGACACTCACGGCAAAGACATGCCTCGCAATAACCGTACGCAGATTTAGTTAACTTCCTTGTTTGTGGTATTTTTCCGTATGGCATTACTCACCAAGGGAAGAAGCGGTTCCGCCATGATGCTAAGCATTACTTTTGGGACGAGCCTCTTTTGTTTAAACAATGTGCAGATCAGGTTATACGCCGATGTGTCCTCAAGAAGAGCAACAGAATGTACTCGGCAATGCCATTCTTCACCCTATGGAGGACATTTTGGAGGAACTCGTACCGCGGCCAAAGTCTTGCAATCCGGTTTGTATTGGCCAACATTGTACAAAGATGCCCAAGACTTTTACAAGCAATGTGATCGTTGCCAGAGGACGGGCAATATCTCTAGGCGACATGAGATGCCACTCGTAACATCATCGAGGTGGAACTGCTCGATGTATGGGGATCGATTTTATGGGACCTTTCCCATCTTCATTCGCAACCTCTACATCTTACTCGGCCGTCGACTATGTGTCTAAATGGGTAGAGGCAGCTGCAGTTCCCAACGACGATTCCAAGACTGCAACGATTCCCCGCAGAAAAAACATATTTACACGGTTTGGGATGCCGAGAGCAATTATCGCGACGGGGCAAGCATTTTGACAAACAGACTAATTGCCAAGATGTTGCAACGCTTCGCATATCACACAAGATCGCCACGGCATATCACCCACAAACCAACGGGCAAGCGTAAATTTCCAACCGAGAGTTGAAGGGAATACTCGAGAAAGTTGTAAATCCTCAAGGAAGGATTGGTCATTAAGACTAGATGACGACTTTGGGCATATCGCACCGCATTCAAAACACCATTAGGTATGTCCCCTTCCGGCTTGTCTATGGTAAAACATGTCATCTACCGGTGGAAATCGAGCACAAGGCGATCGGGCAATCAAGACCGTGAATATGGATTGGGAAGTGCTTTAGGACAAAAGCGCTTTGATGGATCTCAATGAGATAGAAGAATTTCGTGCACTCGCCTATAACAATGCACGAATCTACAAGGAGAAAACAAAGCGATGGCATGACAAGAAACTATTGCCACGGCAATTCACGCCAGGGCAACTAGTTCTCCTATTCAATTCTCGGCTAAAACTTTTCCCGGGAAAGCTGAAATCAAGATGGTCGGGACCATTTGAAGTCGTCAAACCATTCTCCCATGGCGCCGTGATAATCAAGTCCATCTCTGACGACCATGAATTCAAAGTTAATGGACAAAGATTGAAGCACTACAATGGTGCCCATGTGGAACGTAACAAGGAAGTGGTCAATTTAGGAGATGCATGAGCATGCTCTCCCTTTTGATATTTTGATATTTTTATTTTTATTTTATTTTTATTTTTATTTTTTTTCTTTTTTGTTTTTGTCGATTAGTTAATTAATTATTTATTTTTTTTTCTTTCCGATTTTTTTTATTTTGCCGATTATTAGTAGTTTTAGGATAGATTTTTTTTTATTATTCAAGTCTAAGAATCCTATTACACATCTTTATTTATTTTCTTTATTAGTTTATCTTTAATTTTAATCCTTATTTGATTTGTTTTTGAATTATAGGAAAGGAAGTTCAAGATAAAGAAGGAATTCTAAACCAAGTAGGAAAACATATTCAACAAGGAAACTAATGGGCTGAATCTAAGGCTTATATAAAGCCTCCAATTCATCCTAACCAAAACCCTTGTCGACAACTCCTACAAAACCCTAAACCCTTTTTCGTTTTCCCCTAAACCCTAATCCCACCCACCTATCGATTCTATACAACCCATCACCCTTAACCTATTCCTACTTTCTATCTTGCAACTTTTTAGTTTCTTTTCTTTTCTTTGTTTTTACTCACAACCAAGATCATACATGGCATCCAAGATTAAACTTTTAGTTCATCCAAGTTCCTCCAAAGAACCAAGATACAAGAAGTTTGCTACACCATGGTTCAAGAAAGATTTCAATCCAAGTTTGAAAGCCGGAAGATTCATGAAGAACAAGGCTTTGAATACTCCAGATCTCAAGATTTCGGCCTTGAACCATTCATCTTCAAAAGGATTGCACATCAAAAGTGGCAAATCTTTTGCCATCAACCGAACGGGTAACATCTCATGGGTAAGAGAATTCTATGCTCACTCACCTAACCAGATAATCCTTATGTTTTTGTTCGTGACAAGGCCATACTTATAAGTCCCAAAGCATCAACACCTTTTACGGACTTTACATTGAGAAGGATGAGCATCAAGCCTTCGTTGACCAGATCAATCCCAAGCAACTCGACAAGGTGCTTCAAGAACTCACTCAACCAGAACTCATTGGAACGACGGTAAATACAAGGGCACGGTAAATCGCCTTCTCGCTAAAAAACCCGAGGCAAAACTATGGAATAAGTTTGTTAAAACTTCTTTAATGCCCTCCACACATAATACTACCGTTGATATACCACGCCTTTTGCTCATACATTCTATTTTGCATAATCGCATCATTAACATTGGAAAAATTATTTATGATGAGATTTTTGTATGCAGCTCAAAAGATAAGGGTTATCTTTTCTTCCCTTGCTTAATTTCCAATCTTTGCAAGGAGATGCATGTCCCGAGTGAGTCCACCGATGAAAAGCCCTACCCAAGTCTGGTTGGAATCAAGCACTAATCCGAAGCTAATGGGAGAGGCACCGGGGAGATTCTTCAAGGCCCCCAATTGTCACGGCAACTCCGCCGCCGCGGCAATCCCTAATGCCCAAGCACCTAACGCCTGTGGCAACTCGCCATTAATCCCGGACACATTGAAGCACTTTTGCACCCATTGGAAAGCCGCCTAAGGCAAATTGAAGATCGGCAACTAATGTTCATGCGGTACATGAAGGAGCACAACAATGGCATCACCAAGTCATCCTAGAAAGGTACCCGGACAACCGTGTGCCGTTCCCAATATTTCCGCCGATATCCTTGCCATCGCAACCAAGGAAGCTGACGCCACGGCAACCAACCCCGACAATGCCCGGCAAGAACCACCGAAAAGCCAAAGGTAAAGCACCTATGCTCGAATCAACTCCTACGGAATCATTTTCTCGATTTTTCAGATTCGGACGAGTCCTCCATTGAACCAATAAAGACCGCACCAATTGAATCCTCCAAACGAAAAAAGCCATTGACATTGATAAAGAGGATGATGAGGACAACCCCGCACGAGGATCGATTCCACCACCGCAACAAGAAAACAACCATCGCGTTCAAGCAAGAAAGTCAAGACGCCAACTAGAAGGAAACTAATCATCTACGATGACGAACTCTGAGTAAGTCCTCGTATGCATTTTTATTTTTATTGTTATTTTTGTTATTTTTATGCATGCATTGAGGACAATGCCTCACTCGAGTTTGGGGGATTGTTATTAGTAATTACCATGTTTAGTTACATTAATCTTAAGCATTACATTTAGGATACATAAATTGCTTGCCATGCCTTTAATTGGAACAAAAATTGCTTAGATTTGATGAATATTCAATGATGACTTTACCAATGCACTTAATTGATAGAATTTTTATTCTAGGATAACCATGAAAAAAACTTAGAATTTTACTATGATGCTAAATTTGATGAAACACTATTGTGGTTTGATTGATTTAAGGAGTTCTAGTAAACTTAGGTTGATAATTAACTAATTGGGGATTAGAATAAAATTGGATGAATGCTAGAGGTGCCCGAAATTGGCTCTAGCATATGCTAAAAAATTGATCACTAGAGGTGCCCGAAAACGGCTCTAGGAGGCGTTAAAATTTTTTTAAATAGAGGTGCCCAAACCGGCTCTAGTCGATTAAATTAACTTAAGAAAACTAAAAATAAAACACTAGAGGTGCCCGAAATTGGCTCTAGTTAAAACATGTTAAAAAAAAACCCAATGAAGTAATTTGAAAACCTATTGTTTGCATAGAATCCGAAAAATCAACTTGCACACAACACCGCACACACTCACAAGCATTATAGTTTGATTCCGAGTAACTCCTCAATTTTCCGAAAAATAAAAAGCCAATCATACTTTGTGCCCTGGTTCAGAGAATTGAAATCAAGTTCAAAGCTAAGTTTGTGAAAATTTGAAGTCTTGGCTGGTAATTATGAGTTTGCATTGCTTGAGGACAAGCAATAGTTCGAGTTTGGGGGTGTGATAAGTGTTCAAAAGTACTATTTTTCTTACCTTTTTTACTCATATTATTGTTAGACTTAGGCTCATATTAGTTGCATAGTTAGCCATTCATGCATTAATCCATGTTTCCTTCAATCGTTGAGCTTGATTACATAACTTGGTGATTTTTGTGGAAATAGATGCTGCTTTGGTGTGTTTTTGTGTGTGTATGTGCAGGATCACTTGCCAAAGCAATGCCGAGCTAGTTGCCAGGGCAGTGCATGAAGGAGACGCCGAGCCAGTTGCCATGGCATTTGTCGACAAAGACCAAAAGTAATATGGATGTCAAAATTCATGACTTTACAAGCCCAAGATGACATGGAGCAAGGCCCAAGCCCAAAGGAATTTGATTGCCATGCAGAGATTAAAGAAGAATTAAATTCCAAGAAGATAGGAGAAGTTCTAATAGGAATAAAATTATAATAAAGAATTATATTCTTTAAAGATAATTTAATTCCAACTCAAACTCCTCCTCAAAGAAGGACTTTGGCCTAGCCCTATAAATAGCAAGGAAATTCGACAAATCAAGGAGGAGAGCAAGAGGGAAATTTCGGCAAGTCCAAGTAGGGCAAGAGGAGAGAATTTTCGACAAGCATCAAGGGCAAGGAGGATTTCGACAAGCCTCTTCCTTCATCTTTGTTCGATTGGGTTCATGCTAGGGATTAATTATCTTGTGTTTCTTTGGAACCTAGCCATGAACTAAATTTACTTGGCTATGGTTATTGTGTTTTGTGGTTGTGAGAAACTATTGGTTTTTGTTTAGGTAATAAGAGTTTGCACTTTTCTATTTCAAGGTTTATTCATTCTTGGTTCCTATTATTGCTTTGCAGTGAATTGGGAGAGGATCTCGTGATTTCATCCATTTATCTAATATCGGGAGAGTTAGATTCAAGAAACGAATGAATATGATCTTTATGCAATCCAATGATGGTGAAGATTAATCCGGCTTAGGAATAAGTTAAGGATTTCAACGGCTAAGAGGAGCGCAAGATTGGTTGTTGTTCACCCTTGATTCACGCAGGGATGTATTATCAAGCCATGCACAAGTAGCTAGAGTTTCGACTTAGGGATAAGAAGAAACCATTGAAGAACGCTCCGCCGAACCTTGAAGTTGCTGCCCAGTCGCCCAAGTAGTTGCCCAACTAGTCGCCCAAGCAACCATCAATTAGTTGCCAAGGCAACCCCGTCACAGCAAGTCGCCACGGCAACTGAGTTGCCCGTGCACTCTTTTACCAAGACAATCCAATCGACTATCACACCTCAACTCACGATAACCTAGCCTATCTCTCTCATTTGAATTCATCTTTTCTTTTACTTAATTGCTTTCTAGATTAGTTATTAGTTAAAACTTCTATAATCCTTCACTTGTGTTTTTACTTTTTACAGTGCAAGAGACTAGATTCTTGAAGTGGCACCAATCCCTGTGGAGACGATATCTTTTATACTATAACTTGCGACGTGTATACTTGCACAACTGCGTAGCACTTATTACGCGCAACACCCTTTATTGATCAAATGCTTGACCGTTTTTCAGGTAAACCCTTTTATTATTTTCTTGATGGTTATTCAGGTTACAATCAAATTGCCATAGCACCAGAAGATCAAGAAAAGACAACCTTCACATGCCCATACGATACTTATGCCTTCCGAAGAATGCCGTTCGGATTGTGTAACGCCCCGACAACCTTCCAAAGATGCATGATGGCACTCTTTTCAAACATGGTCGAAGACTTCCTTGAGATCTTCATGGATGATTTTTCTGTTTTTGGTAATGACTTCGACAGCTGTCTCGGCAATTTAGAGAGGGTGTTGGCAAGATGTGAAGAAACTGATTTAGTCCTCAATTGGGAAAAATGCCATTTTATGGTAGATGAAGGAATAGTGCTCGGCCCCAAGATTTCATCCAAGGGAATTGAAGTAGACAAAGCCAAGGTGGACGTGATCGAGAGATTACCCCCACCAAGTTCGGTTAAAGGAATTCGAAGTTTTGTTGGACATGTAGGTTTTTACAAGAGGTTCATTCATAATTTTTCTAAAATCACTAAACCCTTGTGCAATTTGCTTGAACAGGATAAAGTCTTTGATTTTGATGATTCTTGCACCCAAGCATTCGAAACCCTAAAGAAAAAGCTTGCCTCGGCACCCATTGTCGTTCCACCAGATTGGACGCTACATTTTGAGCTCATGTGTGATGCAAGTGATTTCGCGGTAGGAGCAGTCCTAAGCCAACGCACAGGTAAGACCTTCCATGTGATATACTACGCTAGTAAAACTCTTAATAGTGCTCAAGTGAATTACACAACAATGAAGAAAGAGTTACTAGCTATAGTTTTCGCATTTGACAAGTTCCGATCCTATTTGATTGGTACAAAGGTAATTGTTCATACAGACCATTCGGCAATCAAATATCTATTTGCTAAAAAGGATGCCAAACCTCATTCGATTCGTTGGATATTACTTTTACAAGAATTTGATATTAAAATTAAGGACAGGAAAGGAACAGAAAATCAAGTGGCTGATCACTTATCACGTTTAGAACGCAACAGGGAGGAGGACGCGGATCTAGAGATATGCGATTCATTCCCAGATGAACAAATTTTAGCTACCTCGGCAACCATGGACGCGCATGCCTCGGCAACCCTCGACGCCTCGGCAACCATGGATGCACACTCCTCGGCAACTCTCGACGCTGTAGCAGCCCTTGACGCGCACGCCTCGGCAATTTTGGGAGTAGTCACCACGGCAGCACATGCCTCGGTAATACCCTGGTACGCGGATTTAGTTAATTTCCTTGTTTGTGGTATTTTACCTTATGGCATTACTCACCAAGGGAAGAAGCAGTTCCGCCATGATGCGAAGCATTACTTTTGGGACGAGCCTCTTTTGTTTAAACAATATGCAGATTAGGTTATACGCCGATGTGTCCTTGAAGAAGAGCAACAGAATGTACTCTGGCAATGCCATTCTTTACCCTATGGAGGACATTTTGGAGGAACTCGTACCGCGGCCAAAGTTTTGCAATCCGGTTTGTATTGGCCAACATTGTACAAAGATGCCCAAGACTTTTACAAGCAATGTGATCGTTGCTAGAGGACGGGCAATATCTCTAGACGACATGAGATGCCGCTCTAGAACATCATCGAGGTGGAATTGTTCGATGTATGAGGGATCGATTTTATGGGACCTTTCCCATCTTCATTCGGCAACCTCTACATTCTACTTGTCATCGACTACGTGTCTAAATGGGTTGAGGCAGCTGCAGTTCCCAACAACGATTCTAATACCGTGCTACGATTCTTGCAGAAAAACACATTTACACGATTTGGGATGCCGAGAGCAATTATCAGTGACGAAGGCAAGCATTTTGACAACAGACTAATTGCCAAGATGTTGCAACGCTTCGGCATATCACCCACAAACCAACGAGCAAGCAGAAATTTCCAACCGGGAATTGAAGGGTATACTCAAGAAAGTTGTAAATCCCTCTAGGAAGGATTGGTCATTAAGACTAGATGACGCACTTTGGGCATATCGCACTGCATTCAAAACACCCTTAGGTATGTCCCCCTTCCGACTTGTCTATGGCAAAACATGCCATCTACCGGTGGAAATCGAACACAAGGCATACTGGGCAATCAAGACCGTGAATATGGATTGGAAAAGTGCCGGAAAAAAGCGTTTGTTGGACCTCAATGAGATAGAAGAATTTCGTGCACTCGCCTATAACAATGCACGAATCTACAAGGAGAAAACAAAGCAATGGCATGACAAGAAACTATTGCCGCGGCAATTCATGCAAGGGTAACTAGTTCTCTTATTCAATTCTCGGCTAAAACTTTTCCCGGGAAAGCTGAAATCAAGATGGTCGGGACCATTCGAAGTTGTCAAACCATTCTCCCATAGTGTCGTGATAATCAAGTCCATCACTGACAAACATGAATTCAAAGTTAATGGACAAAGATTGAAACACTACAATGGTGCCCATGTGGAACGTAACAAAGAAGTGGTCAACTTAGGAGATGCATGAGCATGCTCTCCCTTTGATATTTTATTTTTATTTATTTTTTATTATTTTTGATTAATTTTTTTATTATTTTATTTTTCAAACTATTTTTTATTTCCGATTATTATTATTTTTTAGGATAGATTTTTTTTTATCTTTTTAAGTTTAAGAATTCCTTTACACATCTTTATTTATTTTCTTTTATTAGTCTATCTTTAATTTTAATCCTTATTTGATTTGTCTTTGAATTGTAGGAAAAGAGTTCAAGATAAAGAGGAATTTTAATCCAAGAAGGAAAACATCTTCAACAAGGAAATTAATGGGCTGAATCTAAGGCTTATATAAAGCCTCCAACTTACCCTAATTAAAACCCCCTTGCCGTCACCCTCTCCCTAAACCAAAACCCTTTTTTTCGTCTTCCCCTAATCCCACCCACCATATTCACCACCTATCTTTTCTATAAAAACCCATCACCCTTAACCTATCCCTACTTTTTATCTTGCAACTTTTTAGTTTCTTTTCTTTTCTTTTATTTGTTTTTACAAAACTCACAATCAAGATCATCTATGGCATCCAAAATTAAATTTTTAGTTCATCCAAGTTCCTCCAAAGAACCAAGATACAAGAAGTTTGCTACACCGGTGGTTCAAGAAAGATTTCACTTCAAGTTTGAAAGCCGAAAGATTCATGAAGAACAAGGCTTTGAATACTCCAACTCTCATCAAGATTTCGGCCTTGAACCATTCATCTTCGTGAGGATTGCACATCAAAAGTGGCAAATCTTTTGCCATCAACCGGAACCGGGCAACTTCTCATGGGTAAGAGAATTCTATGCTCACTCACCTAACCCGGATAATCCTTATGTTTTTGTTCGTGACAAGTCCATACTCATAAGCCCCGAAAACGTCAGCACCTTTTACGGGCTTTACATTGAGAAGGACGAGCATCAAGCCTTCATTGATCAAATCACGCCCAAGCAACTCGACAAGGTGCTTCAAGAACTCACTCAATCGGGAACTCATTGGAACGACGGTAAATACAAGGGCACGGTAAATCACCTTCAGCTTAAACCCGAGGCAAAACTATGGAATAAGTTTGTTAAAACTTCTTTAATGCCCACCACACACAATACTACCGTTGATATACCACGTCTTTTGCTCATACATTCTATTTTGCATAATCTCATCATTAACATTGGAAAAATTATTTGTGATGAGATTTTTGTATGTAGCTCAAAAGGTAAGGGTTCCTTTTTCTTCCCTTGCTTAATTTCTAATCTTTGCAAGGAGATGCATGTCCCAAGTGAGTCCACCAATGAAAAGGCCCTACCAAAGTCCGGTTAGAATCAAGCACAAATCTGAAAGCTAATGGGAGAGGCACCGGGAAATTCTTCAAGGCCTCCAATTGCCACGACAACTCCTACCGCCCTGGCAATCCCTAATGCCCAAGCACCTAACGCCCGGGCAACTCGGCCATCAACCCCGGGACACTTTGAAGCACTCTTGCAACCATTGGCAAGCCACCTAAGGCAAATTGAAGACCGGAAACTAATGTTCATTCGGTACATGAAGGAGCACAACAATGCCATCACCCAAGTCATCCTAGAAAAGTACCCGGACAGTCACGTGCCGTTCCCAATCTTTCCTGCCGAGATCCTTGCCCTGGCACCCAATGAAGTAGTCACCACGGCAACCGCAACAGATAATGCCGCGGCAACCTACATCGTGCCTGGACAAGCTGATGCCACGACAACCAACCCTGAAGATGCCACGACAACCAAAGCTAAAAACGTCCCGACAACCACTAAAAAAGCCAAAGGTAAAGCACCTATGCCCGAATCAACTCCTACGGAATCATTTTCTAATTTTTCAGATTCGGACGAGTCCTCCATTGCACCAACAAAGACCACACCAATTGAATCCTCCAAGCGAAAAGCCAGTGACACTGATGAAGAGGGCGATGAGGACAACCTCGTACAAGGATCGATTCCACCACCGGCAACAAGAAAACAACCATCGCGTTCAAGCAAGAGAATCAAGGCACTGACCAAAAGGAAACTAATCATCTACGATGACGAACTCTCGGAGTAAGTCCTCGTATGCATTTTATTTTTCGTTATTTTTATTTTTCTTTAATGCATGCATTGAGGATAATGCCTCACTCGAGTTTGGGGGGGATTGTTATTAGTAGTTACCATGTTTAGTTACATTCATCTTAAATATTACATTTAGGATACATAAATTGCTTGCCATGCCTTTAGTTGGAACAAGAATTGCTTAGATTTGATGAATATCCGATGATGACTTTGCCAATGCACTTAATTGATAGAATTCTTATTCTAGGATAACCATGGAAAAGCTTAGAATTTTACTATGATGCTAAATTTGATGAAACACTATTGTGGTTTGATTGATTTAAGGATTTCTAGTGAACTTAGGTTGATAATTAACAAATTGGGGGATTAGAATAAAAATTGGATGAATGCTAGAGGTGCCCGAAATTGGCTCTAGCATGTGCTAAAAAAATTGATCACTAGAGGTGCCCGAAACTGACTCTAGTACGTGCTAAAAAAAATTTTGATCGCTAGAGGTGCCCGAAACCGACTCTAGTCGAATAAAACTAAATACAAAACACTAGAGGTGCCCAAAACTGGCTCTAGTTAAAACATGTTAAAAAGAACCCAATGAAGTAATTTGAAAACCTCTTGTTTGCATAGAATCCGAAAAATCAACTTGCACACAACTCCGTACACACTCACAAGCATTATAGTTTGATTCCGAGTAACTCCTAAGTTTTCCAAAAAATGAAAAGCCAATCATACTTTGTGCCCCGGTTCTGAGAATTGAAATCAAGCTCAAAGCTAAGTTTGTGAAAAATAAAGTCTTGGCAGGTAATTATTAGTTTGCATTGCTTGAGGACAAGCAATAGTTCGAGTTTGGGGGTGTGATAAGTGTTCAAAAGTACTATTTTTCTTACTTTTTTTACTCATATTATTGTTAGACTTAGGCTCATATTAGTTGCATAATTAGCCATTCATGCATTAATCCATGTTTCCTTCCAACGTTGAGCTTGATTACATAACTTGGTAGTTTTTGTGGGAAAAGATGCTACTTTGGTGTGTTTTGTGTGTATATGTAGGATCATTTGCCAAAGCAAGGCTAGAGCTAGTTGCCAGGGCAAAACATGAAGGAGATGCTGAGCTAGTTGCCAGGGAAATGCATGAAGGAGAAGCCGAGCTAGTTGCCAGGGCAATTGTCGACAAAGAACAAGGTGATATGGTAGTCGAAATTGATGGCTAGACAAGCCCAAGATGACGTGGAGCAAAGCCAAATCCCAAAGGAATTTCATTTCCATGAAGAGATTAAAGAAGAATTAAATTCCAAGAAGATAGAAGAAGTTCTAGTTGGAATATAATTATAATAAAGAATTATATTCTTTAAAGATAATTTAATTCCAACTTAACTTCCTCCTCAAAGAAGGACTTTGACCTAGCCCTATAAATTAGAAGGGAATTTCGATAACTCCAAGAGGGCAAGATGAGAGAATTTTCGACAAGCATATAGGGCAAGGAGACTTCGACAAGCTTCAATTCTTCATCTTTTTCTTTCTTGTTCAATTAGGTTCATGCTAGGGATTCTTTATCTTGTGTTGCTTTGGAACCTAGTCATGAACTAAATCTATTTGGCTATGGTTATTGTATCTTGTGGTTGTGAGAAACTATTGGATTTTGTTTAGGTAATAAGAGTTTTCACTTTTCTATTCAAGGTTTATTCATTCTTGGTTCTTATTCTTGTTTGCGAGTGAATTGGGAGATGATCTCGTAACTTCATCTATTTATCTAATATCGGGAAAGTTAGATTCAAGAAACGAATGAATATGATCTTTATTCAATCTATTGACGGTGAAGATTAATCCGGCTTAGGAATAAGTTAAGGATTTCAACGGCTAAGAGGAGCGCAAGATTGGTTGTTGTTCACCCTTGATTCACGTAGGGATGTATTATCAAGGCATGCACAAGTAGCTACAGTTTCGACTTAGGGATAAGAAGAAACCATTGAAGAACGCTCTGCCGAACCTTGAAGGTTGCTGCCCAGACGCCCAATTAATTGCCCAACTAGTCGCCCAGACAACCATCGATTAGTTGCCAAGGCAACCCCGTTGTGCAAGTTGCCACGGCAACTAAGTTGCCCGTGCACTCTTTTACCAAGACGATCCAATCGGCTATCACACCTCAACTCACGATAACCTGGCCTATCTCTCTCATTTGTTCTCATTTATTCTTTTACTTTATTGACTTCTAGTTTAGTTATTAGTTAAACTCCTATAATCCTTTATTTGTGTTTTTACTTTTTACAGTGCAAGAGACTAGATTCTTGAAGTGGCACCAATCCCTGTGGAGACGATATCTTTTATACTATAACTTGCAACGTGTATACTTGCACAATTGCGTAGCACTTATTACGCGCAACAACTATCCAAGACCTCCTACCGCCTCATACTCAGAAAGAAGTCTGAGGTTTCCTGGGAAGGTTAAAATATATCTCCGGTTTCATCTCTCAATTAACAGATAAGTGCGACCCTATTTTCAGACTAGTTAGGAAGAATAACCCAAGGGTTTGGGATGAAGAATGTTAAGAAGTTCTAGAGAAGATTAAAAAAGTACTTGACAAATGCTCCGATTTTAGTCGCACCAGTACCAAACAGGCCGTTGTTCCTTTACCTGACAGTTTTTGAAAACTCGATGGGTTGCGTGTTGGGGCAACATGATGAGTCTGGGAAGAAGGAAAGAGCCATCTACTACCTAAGCAAGAAGTTCACTGATTGCAAAACACGGTACTCGCCGATGCATAAACTATGTTGTGCTTTAGTTTAGACTACCAAAAGGCTTAGACAGTACATGTTATACCATACCACCTGGTTGATATCCAAATTGGACCCCTTGAAGTTTCTAATGGAAGCACCGGCTTTAACAATGAGGATGGCCCACTGGCAGATGCTGTTATCCGAGTTTAACATTATATATGTAAGCCAGAAAGCTGTGAAAGAAGTGCCATTGAAAGAAAGATCAAAGAACTTCGAGTATTCGGAGATTCGTCCTTAGTGATATATCAATTACGAGGAGAATGGGAAACTAAGGATCTGAAGCTAGTCAAATACTATGAATTGATCCAAGAGCTCATTAAAGAATTCGAAAAGGTCAGTTTCACCTACCTTCCTAGAGAAAACAACTAGATGCAGACGCCTTGGCAACCCTGGCCTCCATGTTCAAAGCAAATACGAAAGCAGAAATGAAGCTAATTGAGATGCAGACTTTTGAAAGGCTAGCTCACTATTATAATGTGCAAGAAGAAATAGATGGCAACCATTGGTATTACAATATCTTGCAATATATCAAGTTTCAAAAGTATCCCGAAGGGGCAAACAAAAATGACCAAAAAACACTAGAGAAGATGGCAACATGATGTGTTTTGGATGGGGAGATTCTATACAAAAGAAGCCATGATCAAGTTTTGTTGAGATGTGTAGATGCCCGGGAGGCGTTGGAAATTTTGGCAGAAGTGCACGATGGTTTGTGTGGAACACACGCCAATGGTCTGTCAATAGCCCAAAAAATCATGAGATATGGCTATTTTTGGTCAATTATGGAGGGAGACTGCATCGATTACGCTAGGAAATGCCATAAGTGCCAAATATATCCTGACAAGATCCATGCTCCTTCTTTACCTTTACCTTTACACACTATGAACTCGCCAGATTACTTCACTAAATGAGTGGAGGCAGCATCTTACACCAATATCACAAGGACAATGGTGTGCATTTTCCTGAAGAAGGAAATTATTTGCCGATATAGGTTGCCAGAAAGGATTATCACCGACAGGGCTTCCAACCTGAATAACAAATTGATGACTGAGGTATTCAACTAGTTCAAAATAACACACCATAACTCTACGACTTACTACCCTAAGATGAATAGGGCAGTAGAAGCAGCAAACAAAAATATAAATAAAATCATTGTGATGACAACAGACACCTACAAAGATTGGCATGAGAAGCTGCCATTTACTTTGTTCGCCTACCGGACATTTGGTCGCACATCAACATGGGCAACACCCTATTCTCTAGTGTAGGGTACAAAGGTGGTACTACCCATTGAGGTTGAGATTTCGTCACTCCGGGTTCTGAATGAAGTAAAACTGGATGAATTAGAGTGGGTACAAACCAAGCTCGACCAGTTAAATCTCATCGAAGAAAAGAGGCTGAAAGCCATCTGCCATGGTCAAATGTACCAAAATGAATGATGCAAGCATATGATAATAAAGTGCGCCCGAGAGAATTTTGAGAGAGAGATCTGGTGCTTAAGAAGATCTTCCCAATTCAGAAAGATTTTTGAGAGAAGTGGATGCCTAATTGGGAAGGGCCATATGTCATTAAGAAGGCCTTTTTGGGAGGAGTATTGATTTTAACTGAAATGCATGGAGAAGAATTGAAAATTCCCATAAATTCTGATTCAGTTAAGAAGTATTATGTTTGAAAAAAAATAAATGAAAAATGATGAGGTGAAAATCTGAAAAGGCACTTCATAAAATGAAAACCTAAGGTGAAAACCCGCAAAGGGCGCCTTAAGTGTAAAAAAAAGCTCAAGATGAAAACCCAGAAAAGGGCGTCTTGAAGAAAAAGAAGGATCTGAGTTGAAAACCCGTTAAGGGCGGCTCAGATAAATTTTTAGATTGGGCCTCAGGCAAGTAGAATTACCCTCACGGCACCAGAAGAAGGAGCTACGGGCAAAGATTCTATTTCGGTTAATAGGATCATGTGTCATTCGTACAATGGATATTTGAGGTTTTGTATTTCATGTTTTGCTTTCCTTTTCCCCTATGTTTTCCATGACTTGTCTAAAACTGTTCCAAGTTCTCAATGTCAATACGATCATGTTTTTGTGCCTTCACTTTCTTGTCTTCTCATTGTTTTCATAAGCATCATGCAAACAGGTTAACATAGACTTATGATAAACAAAATTTTTTTGAGCATTATTATGATCTAACCATGGGAATGCGGGTGATTAGAAAACAGAATTAACTTTGATCTCAAGCTTTTTGCGTAATGTATGTCGAAGCATGATGAGAGGAAGACTTCGAACATCAGGATAAGATAACCAACGCAATGCAACATTCTTACTTGTCTGAGAAAATATTCAAGACAAAAATAGAGATCTCCCAAGTAAAAACCCGTAAGAGCGCCTAAAAAAAGCAAAAAAAAAAGAGCACCAAAAAAAGAAAAAAAGAAGAAAAGAAAAGAAAAGAAAAAAATTCTAAAGTGAAAACCTGAAAGGGCACTTTAGAACTTAGAGCCAGAAACTCAGAAAAGAAAGGCTGAAATGGTTGAGCCCAACAGTGAGATGGGATACCGCCACCAGAAGAAGAAAAAGAAGAGAAAGCAAGAAGAGAGTCGAGATTGACTGACTGCAGAAGTAGGAACATCAAGATATCGACACTCATGCATCATGTATAGTTAGGCATCCCTAGGATTAGGAGCATGCTAACTCATTTATCATAACATTTTGTCTACTTTAAACAGGTACCTATAGGGTACCAATGAATTTTGACCTACGACTTCGTATTGAAGAGGTGGGTTCACTTGAAAAATTTAGCGTGAGTCCAGAAATATCGATAGCCATTTTCAGTATGAATCCCCAAATCTAAAAAAAGATTTCGACAGTCTTAGCAGCGTAAGTCCAGAAAGATCGGTAGCCAGTTTGGCGTAAATCCCTAATCCAAAGATAAAGGTTCTATTTAGGAAGGGCCTATATTTTCGAGCCCTCATAGTGAAAGGTTCTATATAGGAAGAACCCGTCGCGTTGAAGGTGAAGAGTTCTATATAGGAAGAACTCCAAGCTTTACCGTCTTAGAGTGAAAATTTCTATATAGGAGGGACTCGTAACTCAAGACTTCAGAATGAAAGGTTCTATATAGGAAAACCTGTAGCTCCAAGATCAGAAGGTGAAGAAGTTCTATATAAGAAGAACTTACGAACCTAAAGAGTCAGCTAAGGAAAAGCGGGGAGTTCCAGAAGAACACGCGATTCTGAAGCTACAAACAGGGAAGTCGAATAAAAATGAGTGCTTATAATCTTTGCTTTGTTCTCGTTCTACGAGAACAAGTAAAGAGGGGCAACTGTAATCACTTATTTTTATCCGCCTTTGAAAAAGTTGTAATATACTAATTAATTAATATTATTATTGCATGATTACATATATACGTGCATGTGTGTTATTAATATATATGTAATATATATGTGTGACGTGTGTAAATTCATGTATGGCATGTATGTTATGTATTATGTACATATTAGTAAGTATTGTGGTGTATGTGTATCATGTGTGTTTACATTTTATGTCACGTATGTTTTGCATTTTTTATATGTGTACTAATGTATGTATGTTTATATCAATTATGTGTGAATATATATATGTTCGTTTGTCTTTAAATGTATGTGATATTAAGTATTTGAATGTATGTGTATGTTATATATATGTATGTGTGTCCGTGTATGTATGCGTGCGTGTATTTTGTTATTATCGTTATTATTAGTATCATTATTATTATTATTATTATTATTATTAGTATTCTTACTATCAGTTTAGGCTATAGTAAAGATAAATGGATCCAAATATTTAAACCCAAAAATCAACAGTCCAAGTCCATTATATATATACAAAACCCAAATGAATTTACATGGCCTGATCGGCCCAAACCCTAACCCAATATCCAAAAACCCTAATTCATATTTGCCCTAATTTCTTCTTTTTCTCTTGCAGCCACACGATCTGAGCCATTGGATCAAGATTTGATCCAACGACCCAGATCAAAAGAATATGGGCTCTTCGGATGTCGCGTGAGATGCACGCTCAGGCCGGTTCATCTCTCTCGCGTGCGTGGCATGCACGTGTTGACCATTCAGATCTCAAGGCGCCACGTGTCTTCGATCCGAGCCATTCGATCTTCAAACAATCCCGGCCATTGGATCAAATTTGATCTAACGACTAAGATTAATTTTGGCCGATTGCAACCTTTCACATCCACCGGCTCCCTTACGTGGCTGCTCCACCCTTGTCCGCCGTACAACCACGCTTACTGGCACACTCTGCCCTTTCAGTATTTTCAGTTTGAGCTTGTCGCATGGTTAAATTGCAATCCGGTCCTTCTTTCTTTTTATTTTCTTTCAATTCAGTTCCTAAATTAACTGAAATCAGTTTTTAAATGGTAAAAATACCCACTTAGCCCTTCCGCGTTTTCAACATTTTCACTTCGAGCTTGCCCCTTGGTTTTATTACATGTTCAATCCTTTTAAGTTTCGTTCAGTTCGCAATCCCGTCCCTAAATTGTGTTTTTATTATTTTTAATTTCTGTCATCTTGTTTTATTTTATTTCATTTCAGTTCATTTTTATGTTTTAAATATTTATTTTATTTGGTTTTTATTATGTGTTTTAGCATGTTTATTTTTCTCATCATATTCATATGGTTTTTTTATATATCATGTTTATTTATGTTTTTTAGATGTGTTGTTTTTTTATGTTTTAATTTAATTGTCCATGTGGTATACATGTTCGTTTTTACATGTTATGTTTTAGTTAGTTTTCATGGTATGCTTATATGTGTCAGCATGAGTTTTATGTTTTTTTAGGTTATATGTTAGTGCGATGTTTTTGTCACATATAATGTCATGATATTTTTAATTTATGCATATAAATTGTGTCATATGTTAAGTATCAAGTATTAGTTTCTTTGTGCTAACATGTTGCTTTGATTTGTTAGTTCAACATCATATTTTATCTATGTCATGCATATGTTGCATTGTAGTAATTTTTAATATATTTTAACATACATATATATGTGATTAATTAATTCTTGAAGTATTTTTTTTCTCACATGTTTTTGTTTATAGTTTGTTTTTATTATTGTGATATGTGATTCATGTTCATGTTTTTTACTTTTGTTTAGTATTATGATATTCTTTTTTATTATTTTTTAATACCATGTTAATTTAGATATGTTTTTATAATGTATTTGCTAAGATTGCATAACGGAATATTAATTGTCAATGCGTCACCCTTTTATTCGAGCGTAAACGTGGCTGGTTTCAAACGCAGTGATGGTGGTCTATCAGTTTACTCTCGAATAACGAGGCTCTTAAAATTTACTCGCACTTATAACCAAATCTTAATTTAATCGTCACTTTAATCAAGAAAGTTTAATATTAATAAAGCGGTAATTATTAAAGTACCAATTTTAGGCGGTGTGAGGGTGCTAATCCTTCCCATCCGTAACCGACTCCCGAACCCAACTTTTTTAAATCTCTGGTTTTATGGTGTCTGACCTACCTTAACGGCCGGTGGCGAATATATTTTTAATAAAAATGCAATTTTTTATGAAACAAAGCGGAAGATTTTTTTTAAATACCCGAAAGACCCCACACCTTGAAACCCCATTTTTAGCGAAAACACTCGTAGAAAAAAGAGATCGCTACAGATCAAGCACAACATGGAAGTGTTCATGGATGATTTCTCAGTGTTTGGCAAAACATTTGAGGAATGTCTTCAGAGTTTGGAGCAAGTCTTGAAGAGATGCATAGAGACAAACCTAGTGTTGAGTTGGGAAAAATGCCACTTCATGGTGAAGGAGTGTGTTGTTCTCGGGCACAAGGTAACTGAGAGAGGGTTAGAAGTGGATCAAGCAAAAGTTGAGGTAATTAAGCAGCTACCGCCTCCAACAAGTGTCAAAGGTATAAGGAGTTTTTTAGGATATGCCGGTTTTTATCTGCATTTTATTAAAGATTTTTCAAAAATTCCAAACCTTTATGCTTGTTGTTAGAAAATAATGCCTCTTTTGCATTTAACGATTCTTGTTTGAGAGCATTTCAGGAGCTTAAAGAGAAGTTGATCAATGCCCCTATAGTTGTGGCACCGAACTGGAATGAGCCCTTCAAGCTCATGTGCGATGCCAGCGACTATGCCGTTGGAGCAGTCTAGGGAAAAAGGCATGGCAAGGTTTTTCATGCCATCTACTATGCCAGCCGAACCTTGAACGAAGCACAACTGAATTACTCTACGACCGAGAAAGAATTCCTTGCGGTTGTATTTGCTTTTGACAAATTTAGATCTTATTTAATTGGTAACAAGGTTGTGGTTTTTATAGATCATTTGGCATTGAAGTATCTATTGGCAAAGAAGGATGCCAAACCTAGACTAATCCGATGGACGCTCCTACTTCAAGAATTTGATCTTGAGATCCAAGAAAAAAAGGGCAGTAAAAACCTAATAGCTGAACATCTCTCACATTTAGAACACCATCTTGAGGATGGTAAGCCTAATTTTATAAGAGATGAATTCCCTGACGAGTTTTTGCTTGCAGTTAATGCCATGCCATGCTCCTGTCTACCACCAGACTTGGCGTACAATGCCAAGAAAGGTTCTTGCGGGAGGTTAGCCAATACTATTGGGACGAGCCAACATTGTTCAAACAGTGTGCCGACCAAGTGATCTGCCAGTGTGTGCCCGAGGATGAGCAGCATAACATATTGCATTTATGTCATGCCGCACCGTATGAAGGTCACTTTGCTGGAGTAAAGACTGCTGCCAAGGTGCTGCAGTCAGGATTCTTTTGGCCCACACTATATAAGGATGCCCACGAGTATGCCAAGGCATGTAATCGATGCCAATGGACATGAAACATCTCTGAAAGACACCAACTACCGCTCCAAATCATTATGCTTGTGGATTTATTTGATGTATGGGGGATAGACTTTATGGGTCCTTTTCCACCATCATTTGGTAATGTATACATTCTTGTGGCTGTTAACTACGTGTCTAAGAGGGTAGAAGCTGTTGCTCTATCAACAAACGATGCCAAGTTCTTATATAAGCATAGTTTTACTAGATTTGGCGCCCCTAGAGTGATCATTCATGATGAGGGTACTCATTTTAAATGTAATCTAATTTATAAAGCCTTGTGCATGTATGGTATACAACAGAGAATTGCCATGACATATCATCCACAAATAAACGGGGAAGCCGAGATTTCCAGCAAGGAGATTAAAAAATTCTAGAGAAGACTGTTAATCCATCAAGGAAGGACTACTCCTTGAGACTAAATGAGTTCTTGTGGGCTTACATGACTGTTTTAAAACTCCTTTGGGTACTTCACCGTTTAGACTTGTTTCCGGAAAACCATGCCACATGCCAGTAGAGCTTGAGCATAAAACCCACTGGGCCATCAGAACACTTGGCATGGCATGGAGAGCTGCTGGAGAAAAGAGGTTACTAAACCTAAATGAGTTGGAGGAATTCAGAAAACAAGCCAATGTGAACGCCAGAATCTACAATGAAAAGGCAAAACGTTGGCATGACAGTAGGATAATGCCAAGACAGTTTGAGGTATGCCAACGTCTTTTGTTATTCAACTCACGGCTTCAGTTGTTTCCAGGGAAACTGAGATTGAGATGGACAGGCCCTTATAAAGTTGTGAAGCCCTATACTCATGGAGCTGTGGACATTAGGAACTTGAAGACGGGGGAAATTTTTAAGGTGAATGGCCAACGTTTAAAGCACTACATGGAAGGTGATCAGAACAATGCCAAAGAGGTGATCCTCTTGGCAGAGGTAACATGAAAACACCATCAGGTTTGAACTTTTGTAAATATTAGGTTAGAGTTTTTATTTGTTTTTAGGTTTCAAGTTTTTTTAATTGTTTTTCTTTCTTTTTAAATTTCAAGTTTTTATTCCTTTACTGTGTTGAAAGGTTTCCTTTGAGTTGTGTAGATTCATTATGCTAGATATTATGCCATGAGCACTGACAAGATTGTTGGCAGGAGTCGATGCCCTAATAGAGGAATCTGCCAGGCATAGTGCTAGAACAACTTGGCATGTAGCGATGCAAAAGATGGAGGGAAGAGAGAAACCCTAGCTTGATCGGTCCATTAAAATAAGAGACGGTATTTTTTTATCCTTAAACCCTAGCCGCCCAAAATTTGGGTTAAAATTTAAAATTCAAACCAAACACCTTATCACTCCAATCCTTACCATATCTTATCACCTATCACCTTATCGCTTCATCCTTATCACTTCACCTTTTTTAAATTAATTCTTTTTATTTTCATCATTATCCTTAATTACTACTCCCATTAAAACACTTCACCGGTTAAATAACCATAATATCTCTCTCTCACTTTTTACTTTTCTTTTCAAGCAAGTACCAAAAATTTCCCATCGTCTTTTTCTTCATCTTTCAACACCGTTTTAGATTCCTTCTACGATTTTCAATGGCTTCGTCCTCTACCCTTTTCAAACGATTCTTCAACGAGGAGATTCAGAAAAAGTTTGAAACAAATTTTGCCTCGAGAGGTTTTTGCTACGGGAAGCACTTCGAGTTTAAAATAGAGACAACAAACGAATTCCCTCCAGAAGTCATGTCTACGATTAACTTGCACAAGTAGAGTCTATTCTGCCAGCAAAAAGGGGAAATTTATGCCACCATCGTTCAAGAATTCTGCGCACACCTTGTGACCAAGGATTTGCCTTTCCTGATGATTAAAGGTAAGTGTGTGCGTTTTGATGAAGGATATATTAACAATATGTTTGAGTTGGATGGTGCAGGGGATGAGCATTTTGAGTATGTTGATTCGATGAATATTGCCAAGAGGAAAAAGCTGCTGACAGATTTGTGTGAACCTGGCACGGCTTGGACAGTCTCATCAACGAGCCACTAGACGGTGAAGAGATTGGTATTAACGCCAAAAGTGAGAGGTTGGAATCACTTCATCAAGGCAAATCTGCTGCCTACGTCCCACAATGAGACTGTTTTGAAGAAATCTGATTGTGTTGCACTCCATCATTAAGGGGCGCAAGGTCAACATTGGGAAGATTATCATAGAAGAGACTTATAAGTGTGCTGCGAGAGGTAAAGGTAGTCTATTTTTCTGTTTGCTTATTTCTAACATTTGCATGCACCATGATGTGCCTAGGCTTGATGAAGATCAAGGCCAGATAATAAATGGAATGACAATCACCGTTGCCATATGAAAAAACCTCACCGCCGTCGAGCCAAAGGACAAGGCCAAGGGGAAGGCAAAAATGGCCACGCCTAAGCCAAAGATGTCAAAAGCTATGCCAGACACAATGCCTGAGACTGTCCCAGATGGTTCAGTGGCAATGTTGTCTCAAATCTACAATCGCCAGGAGATTATACTCAGTAAATTATAAAAGGTCGGGGAGATTAGTGTCAAGCTACGACATTACATACAGGCTAAGGATGTGGCAATCAGGGAAGCTCTCAAGAAAATGTCCCCTGACGTTGTACCAGAGTTCCCAGATTTCCCTATCGAGCCTTCTACCAGTGACGAAGCCATGCCAGCTAGTCCATCTAGTTCAGAGTCTAATGCCACAGTCCCGTTGTCTCCAGTACAAGTTCAATATGCCAGTTCTGAATCCGAGATTGAATCAAAGGAACCCAAAACCAAGTATTCCAAAGCAAAGTCTGCTAAGAAGCCTGCCATGCCACCAGTGAAGCCTGTTCAGTCCGATGCCACTGCCACTCCTACCACATCAAACCCTGCCAAGATTGTAGAGGAAGTCCTCCGGGATGTTGGAGCTTCCACTGCCACGAAGCCAACAATGAAGGGAAGAAAGAGAATGGCCCCTGATCGTGGGCCATTTGTGAAGAGAAAGACCCAAGTCACACGAGAAGAAGTCTCCGATAGGGAGTCATCTTCTTCCTAAAATCCTTTTACATTTCATTACAATACATTTACATGATCATGCATTTTATTTTTTATTATGTTCTTTTGTTGTCTCGTGCATTGAGGATAATGAACATCTTGGGTTTGGGGGTGTGCATTTCTTTACATTTATGCCATGCACTTCATGTTTAATTTCTGTTGCCATGCCATCTAGGTCATTTAGAGTAGATGCATACCGAACCACTAAAAAAGAGAAAAAGAATTTATTTTCTCGATTTAATTTTGAAAAAATGTTAACAATTGTTAGGCAAGCTTAATTTGATCTAGGTGCCTGTCCAATGAGGAAACTTTAATCTTTAGTTGCAATGCCATGCCAGCATAATAGTGTGCCAGGTTAGCTTGGCAATTGATCTCTAGTTTAGGGAACTAAAACTTACACTTAACACGTAGTATGTATCTAGTCCCTTAGCAAGCTTAGACTTTTTGAAACTATGCTCAGATGTAAAAAAAAAAGATCAAATGATGCCAAGGTAAAAAAGAAATAAATAAGGCAATATTGTTCTGCCAAGGCAAGAAAAAAATAGAACTCTCATCTACCTTAGGGATAATAAGCTACTTGGGGCTTCGTGGTTTGCTCCCTCTTAGTTCTCAAGTCCAAAACCTTAGCGTGTGAGTTGAAGAGAAAGCCTAGTGATGTCTAGATTAAGGTGGGGGTTCGTGGTATGCTCCCTCTTATCTCTCACGCTACATAGTGTCACGAAGCAAGTTTAAATGAATGCCAGCAGAAACCCTTGGCAAAGAAAAATAAAAAAATAATAATAATAAAAAAACTAAGTTTAGGTAGTAAAATTTGTCTAAGGGAGTGAAAGGATACTTGATGCATATTGCCTACACTCATGCACTCTTCATGAACTTAGACTAGAGTTATATTGCTACACTTGAATTACTACCTGCTTGGCATTATTGCACTGAGATACTGAGGATAGAAATAGAGCTAAATTTTGCTTGCCAGCACGTGTTGCATTCAACCAAAATTTTGTCGAGGTAACATTTTCACATTTTTTTATTTTAATTGCATTACTTGTGGACAAGCAATGATTTGGGTTTGGGGGGTGTTACCTCTCCAAAAGTACTCTTTTTAATGCCAATCTTACAATATTTTTGCTTGTTTTTAGGTACATTTAGTTGCATTATGATGATAAAATCATACATTTGCATAAGGAGTTTAGAGTTTTGTCTATGCCAGTGTGAAGGGTTGTTTTGCTGGCAATTTTGCAGGTTTGGCACAAGATTTGGCCCAGAAAAACACCTCATGAAGGAATGCTAAAGAGAATGCCGAGTGTTGTTGGCACAGATGGACCAAACAATGCCAAGCACCGGATGACAGAGAAGTGAACTTGATGCCACGCCAAGAAGCTGTTGGACCCCAAAAAAATAGGACATGATCAGGCTCCGAAAAGATAGCAGTTGGAACAATCTCTGAAAAAATAGTGGATAAGACGGTGCCAAGACTTGTTGGCAGATTCATGCCAAGCTTGGACGTCAGAGTAGCGACGGCAGTATGACGTCAGCCCTAGCATGATCAGCTCTCATTCAAATTTGGATAAGAAGATAATCCCTTATCCCTTGGGCAGTTGAAATTCAAAATTTGAAGAGCTAATCCTATCCCTTCCTCGCACGCCTATTAAACACCAACCAAGCTAGACTTAAGGGGGGATCGGAGAAGATTGGATCGTGAGGAGTTGGTGTGTGACGATTGACAACTGGCTGCACCTAGAAAGGGTGGTCCGACCAGCTTGGCTGAGAAGCCTGGATCTTGAAGGGCTGCATCGAGAGAACCCTTCTAGCCCATTTTCTCTTTCAAGTTATTTATTTTGTTTTTAATGATGATGTATTTCGAAAATGTTTGTGGGTTGTTGGTTAAATCCCTCACAATGGGAGGGGTAAGGAGGTAACTTACCCCATTTGAAGAAAGGAATGGGAAGTGTTTAATTTTTGTAAAAAAGTAAAGTTAGTGAGATCACCATTGTCCCATTGTCTTCTTCTTTCACTCATTCTCCCATCTCCTAGCTCCTACATCTATGTAAGGTTGAATCTTGGAGTTTTTTTGAGTAAATCTCAAAATTCTAATTAATAAAAGTTTAACCATCTTGCAAGGATCTATATTTTGAGGTAAGAATCTCTAAGTTTGATGGAGGATAAGAAAATGGGTTTTATGGGGGTTTGGAAGAAATGGTTTGAGAGGGAGTTAATCCTATTTTTTCAGTATGAGAGTAAATTGTATTTAGTTGGTTTATCTTCTTCTACAAAGTTGCAATTCGTTTTAAAACTTTCTTGTGTAGTGAAAGAGGTTGAGAATTCTTCCAAGGAGCTTGGGAAAAAGATGGCTTGAGGTGTTGGCTTAGAGCCTTGTTTTCAACTTCTAGATCAAGGTTAGTACACTACTAACTCCCTTGAGTTCTTGGAAATCATAAATTTGATTGCCTTGTTGCTTAGTTAATATTTTGGTTACTTGAATGCTTGAGACCTCTATAATGGCTAATCTTAAGATTGGTGTTAATATGACTTAAAAATGGTAGGAAACCACTTAAACCCCTTCCCATAACTTGTAGGCTCATTTTGGGGTCTTCACTTTGGGTTTTAGAGGCATGAGAGATGATTTACGAACTTCGAGTACCGATACAGGTTGAATGTGTATTAGTACCATGTATCTTAACGGTTGAAATCAAGTGTAACCCCTTTAGCCCGGCCTAGCCAAAATTGGACTAAAAGAATCGCATTAGGTTTGCCAAGGCAAACATGAGCTAAAACCTAAACCAAGCCCATTTTTTCTTTTTATCTTTTCTAAATGCATTGAATTATTATCTTAAAGTGACCTTGTTCAACAGAAACGTCATATTGAAATCAGATTTCAAAATGGGGTTCAATTGCTCATCATTGCACATTAGGGATCGGAACATAATTTCTACAAATTTTAGTGTCTTTATCATAATTAAAATTACGCAATCTTTATTAGTCCAATTTCATGCTCATATGATAAATTCCAACTCAAAACAATCATCCAAACTCATTCAATTGCATACATAACAAATAGGGACTAAATTGCAATATTTCCAAACTTCGGCAAATTGGCATACACAAATTCAACAGAGTGTACCGATATGGGCAAGCCCGTACCTATACAGCTTAACGAACAAAATGGCTACTCGTACTAATACACATACAACTGTATCGATATGGTGTGTTGACCACTCGTACCGATCTCCCATGCATTTCTCAAAAACTCAAAATTCCAGTGAGCAAATCGCGTACCAATACAGTGCCCCTCATATCGGTATGGCTCTTTAAAATTAAAGGGATCATACCGATACTCAAACCTGTGTACCAACACTAGTACAAAATTTTCTCAAGGCGTACCGATACAGTGGCTAGGCGTACCGATACCTTTTGTTTTCTTTCGATGATTTGAGCCTTTTTAGACCACGCTTACCGATCCTTGGGTATTCGTACCGATACGTATAGGCTTGTATTAACCTCTAGGTCCAACATATGACACTTTGGCTCACTCCAAACAACCTTAACACATGTCTAAACAACATATAACATCAAAAGCATGCTTGACCACAACATACCAGCATTTTAGGCAAACCTAACAAGTCTAGTACAATCAACCACAAATTCTATAGGCATGTTCCCTAGTCAACATCCAAAACATAAATACGTCCATATATCAAGCACTATAAACCTCTTAGAAGTCTAAACCAACAATTACAACTTGCAAAAACACGGAGTTCATCAAAAACCCTCCCAAATCAACATTTGACACATTGCCCTTATTACTACTATATAACGTTTCAAATCGCACTTTGAAAACAAGTCCTTGGAATTCTTTCCTTGCTTCCTCGTTGCTCTTGACCTCTAATTCTCTGCACTGATGAAAAAAGAGAGCGTAAGCACACAAGGCTTAATAAGGAATGCTAAAAAACCAACTATCATCAATGCATTCAAAATCATTTGACATTCTTTTTGAATACCTCTTTCTAAAACACTTTTCAAACATCATTCCAACATCATGCCTTATCAAACCATGCCCTTAACATTTCCAAAACATTCATATTAAACCATATACAACATGTATCATAGATCAACAATAAAATCTCATTTGCTACCCTCAATTTAAGCTTTCCCATGCATACTACTAATGCAAGGTTTAAAGAGTAAAACATGTTTAAATCGCATTAAACAACATAATCCATCTCATGATATATCATCAATTATATTGTCTTATAAGTGATCAATAACCAAATTCCACTTTTCAAAATATAACATCGGATACACAGATTCAACAAGTGTTCCCTCAACACTTAACATACAATCTACCGGCATCTCAAGGTTCACCAATGAGAATTTTCGGTAAACATAAACCCCTTCACCATTGTGATACCCATGGTAGAGCTTTCGATAAACATAAACCCTTCAACACCAATCATCGTCTAGATGTATAACCCATTAACGGGAGTCTTCAGTACAAAGATCTAAACCTCTCAACCGTTAGGGTACTTGGATGGAGCTTTTTGTACTACGGATCAAAACCCCTCAACATCCAATGCGACTTTTTATAGTGCACTATCAATCCTATGGCCGGCCAACTATATCTGATAACATTTACAAAACCTTTTCATACCATCACTTGCCAATATAATTTGTTTCATTAACATCAACTCATTATTTTCATATGCATCAATTAAACCATTTAACTAATGCAATTTACCTTGCATTAACCAATGTTCAAAAGCATTAACAACTCATGCATTGCCTCACAATTCATCATCATCATCATATAATCAATTTCCAGCATTAAACCATGCTTAAAACATGCATATATAGTGAGTAATCAATCCATTAAAATAAGTGCATAAAAACCAATTGCCAAACTGAGTTCGAGAGAGAATTCATCTTTTACTTACTTCCGAGCTTAGACCAATGTTTCAAGCTTGATCTAAACTTCCAAACACAAATTTCAAACCTTTGCAAAGCTGTAAAACACGTTCTCACTCACCGACATACAAAGCCTCGCTTCTCAATACGGTAAACTTGCCTCTAAAGCTTCCGAAATGATCGTTCAAGCTAGAGAACCAACTTCTCTTATTTTATCCACACAAAAATAGAGGATTCAATGCATCAAAATGCATTCAACAACACATCAACATAAATTCTCAACATCCATTACACAATTCCACTCCACAACAATCGAAATTAACATCAAACATCTTCCAAACTTAACCCAGCCAAAACATATAGTTTTAACCCATCAATTAACATCAAATAACATTTAAAAACACAACAACAATATTCTTATACCTCTAGCATTCATAAAACCACCACAACACCCCAAAAACTCATAATAACAACCTAGGAAATTAGAGATTCACATAGTTTCGGGATTCTAATGATTAGAACTAATCAAGAACTCAGCAAAATAGAGTCTATTAAAAAATCCACTAACTTAACCAATTAAACCTCAAATTAACCAAGTTTTCATAATTAAACCATCAAATCAAGTTATAAAACCTATGTAAATGATCAATAACTTGGGAATTTCAATAAAGAACCTTATATTAGAGGAGAAGAATGAAGCTCACCTCTAAATTTGGCTTTCCTCTTAATTTGATAAATTTTCTTGAGAAAATGTTAGGATAATCAATAAACACCGAAAGTGGCCAAGATAGGGTGAATTGGCAATTTAAAATATTTGAAAGCAAATGGAAAATGATAGACAATGGGACACAATGATTTATAGTGGTTCAACCTTCTAACAAGGTCTACGTCCACTACCTTAGCTTCCTACTAAAGATTTTAACCAATTTCACTATGAAATCTTCCTCTTTTCTAGGCTAAGGAGGCAACCGTTACAAAGGACCAAAGCTTTCTACCCAAAGCTTGATCAAGATTCACTATTGTACAAGAAAGAAAATAGCAAAAAGAAAATGACCTCACAAGGTAAATATTTTCCCAGAATTACAAGAACACTCAACCCCAAACTTGAAATAAAAGATTACAATGAAGAACACAAGTTGGGTACAAGGATTTGACTTTATGACCACAAGGGTTGGATTTTTGCTTGAGCACTTGAATGTTGTTCAATCTAGGCTCATTAGTTGTTGTTGTGGCATTAGACACTTGTATTTATACCCCCTTATTGAACTCTAGTCGTTTGGGTTGTAAAAGTCATCAATAGAGCCTTTGGGGACCATCTTTCCAGCAATAAATACAGTCTGGTGAACAACCGCATCGGTACGTGAAGGCCCGTATCGATACCTATTACAACAAAAATATATCTGTTGTACAAGTGGTATCGATATACGGGAAGCCGTATCGAAATGATCATAGTGTTAAAATGGAGGCGTATCGAAACGGCAAGGCCGTATCGGTACGGATTTTGCTCACTGGAATCTTGGATGAAAAGTGTATTGATACGCATAAGGGCGTATCGGTACGGGTTAATCGAAATTTAAAGTTTGAGGATTCCAATAACTGACAAACAACGGTCAAAAAATTTAATGCAAAGATCTTTAAAGATCTTGACAAACCGTATCAGTAAAGGGTTAACCGTATCGATACGTTTTAAAGTTTCTTAAATCTAGATTTCAAACTGTATCGAAACATAGTGTACCGTATCGGTACGAGTACAAATTTCTTAAACCCAGATTTCAAATCGTATCGAAATGGGTGTGAGCCGTATCGAAATGCTGCGCTTAAAATGTTTACCCAGATGAAGGTTGTATCAAAATGGGCTAAGCCGTACCGGTACGCTTCGCAAAAACAAATTCCAGTAGCTAAAAACCATATCGAACACTAAAGGGTGTATCGATAAGCCTGGGCGTATTTGTGTATTTTTGGCTTGAAACAATTAGAAAATTTTTTGGTTTAAGTTTATAACTTTGGAAAACTTTTCTTTGTTATTTTGTGAGACTTTTGAGTACTTAAAAATTTATTTTCTTTTACAAATTAGTCCTTAAACACTTTGTTATAACAAAATCAAATATAGGTTTTACAATCTCCTTCTTTTTGATAACAAAACCAAAGTGAAAGTTTTTAAGTATCTTTTAGAAAACTCCCCCTTAATTTAAGGCTGTAAATGAAAATTTGGCTCTTTAAATCTTCTCCCCCTTTTTGTTAGATCAAAATCAATGTAATAGGGATAAGACAAGAAAACAATAACAACTCCAAGCAATTAAATAAGCAACATAAGCATTTAACTTCAAATAATAGTTCAAGCAACATAGTTCAATCCAACTCAAATCCAAAAAACATAAACCAAATAAAAACAACGCATGGGAGTTCATAAAGACATAAAATAAAGGTGCATAACTTAAATCCTAATATGATATGCTATGACATGCAAAATGCCTAAGAATCCATGTCATCAGCTCCATCGTATTCATCGTCTTCATCCTCATCCTCATCAACATTTGTGGTCGGAGGTCCATGGGATTGACGCCATTCACCATGAAAGGCGTTAAGAGTGATGTCCATAGATTTTTGTCAATGTTCAATAGCCATCACCCTTTCCTCCAAGGATATGAAGCGAGTGTCAATCGCGGCAAATCCGGAGTCGATAGTGGTGTGTAAATATGTGAAATTCTCATTGAGGAAAGCCATGAGAGCATCATGATTTGGTTGGGCCACCGGAGCTTGTGGAATAGGAGCTGCTTGAGGAGCTTCCACCGATTCGGGTTGAACACCTCTCGGAAGATCGGTGTTTCAGACCTATTCTCCATTGTAGTAAGTGAACTTGGCGCAACGAAGAGAACGCTCATTAATGTGATCCATGAGGGGTTCCACAAGGTCATAGGAACAATCGATCCCCATCTTGTAAAAGACAAAGCTCAAAGTCGTGCCATAAGTGAAGGATGTAACCAAGGAGGTGTGGCGATGTTGGACAAGAAAGACGATCTCGGCGAACATAATCTGAGCAAAGCTGGGTCACCTCTTCTCATGAAAGCATCGAAGCCAAAAATCATCAACTTGGCGGATGGTAGAGTATTTCCCACCGGATGGACGGAACCACCAAGTGATCATGAGATGTAAGATACGGTCATGGGCATTAAGAATGGTCACCGAACCACTAAGGACATGTCCTAACGCACCCTCATCATCTATTCTCGTATCCTCAAGACCCAAAAAGTTTGCTAAAACGCTTGAATCAATTCAAAATTTCTTACCCATTAAGTAAGATTCAATTGCAACAACCAAAGATTTCTTTTCATTGAAAATACACTGGGCATTGGAATAGAAGATTAAAACAAGATTTCGGTATAAAATTCCGGGTATACTTAAAAAAGCCATAAATTTCCATTCGTGCATTAAGGAAGATATTCGAATTTAAATCTTTCGGATGATAAAAACTGGATTGACGTAACACGCTCGAGACGAATTTTGTAACTTTGGTATTCTTTAAAATTTTTCATGGCGTCTGGTTATTGAGGTTCATTAAAACAGTTTTGATAAATGTGGGTAAGATTGGGTCTATTACCAACAAGATCGGGAAGAGGACGCGGAGAACTTGAACTAGAGGCAATGTCCTTTCGTGCTCGTTTCTTAGGGGCCATAATCTGAAAACAAAATCAAACGAAAAACGATGTATGCATAAATCAATACATTCGATCCAAAAAGTAATCTAATAATCAAGGTATTGTCAAAATTTTATAAAATATAGTTTAAAAATATATACAAACTTAAAAAGAATTTTTGGTAAAGAAAAACTTGAAAACAGTGTTAAAAATTATACGATATAATTTTATATTCAAATTAAAAAATTTCAAATTTGAAAAAGTTTTTACAAAAATATTGAAAACAATACTATATAGGTTCTAAATCTATGATTATAGTACAAAAACAGTGTATATATATGTACGAAAATTAAAAAGAAAAAGGTTAGGGTTTATACCTTGAAGTTGAGATTAAGGATGAATGAAGTGATTTAGATGCACAAACTTGATGATTGTAGCTTGGGTTTGATGTAAAAACTAAAAGCCCTCAAGAATTTTTAAGAGTTGTGTTGGAAAATATGAGGGATTGAGAGGTTTTTATAGAGAATTTCATATCTAGTGTTTTAAGAAAAAGAGGGGTATTTGAATTAAAGTGAAAAACCTCATTTAAAGCCCTTAAAAACTGCCCAGCCGTGAACGCGTACTGATACGCCAACGTGGCGTATCGAATCCAGTACCGAAACGCTTCTGAGGATGTTTCGATACGCTATACGTATTGGTACAGGTAAACCTGTATCGAAACGATTGTAAATGACCCGTATCGATACGCGGATCACTGTATCGATACGCTTGTGCCAGAAATGTCAATTTTGGCTGTAGGTTGCTCAAAAATTCAATTTTAATAGAATTAAAATGAATGTGAATGATATGAGAGCATTATGTATGAGCATAAATAGATGCATACTCCCCCTAGCAACAAGCATATATGTATATAGGAGCTTAATCACAAAAGCAATCAATCAAACAAATTTAAGCATAATTTTAAAGACCAAAAGAGGCTCTAAGGGTCAAGGTAGGTTAGTTAAACCTAACTCTCTCCTAAGAGACCAAAAACGCTCTTTGTCTAGTGGTTTGGTAAAAATATCCGCTAATTGGTTCAAGGTGTCTATATATTCTAGAACTACATCATTTTTCAAGACATGATCTCTAATAAAATGATGACTTATTTCTATGTGTTTGGTTCTAGAATGTTGGATGGGATTCTTAGTGAGACAAAATGCACTAGTGTTGTCACACCTAATAGGGATGGTACCTATGTCAATTCCATAATCTAAGAGTTGTTGCTTCATCCAAAGGACTTGAGCATAACAACTCCCTACGGATATGTATTCAACTTCGGTGGTAGATAATGCTACACTATTTTGCTTCTTAGAAAACCAAGATATGAGCATACTATCTAGGAATTAACATGTGGCGGATGTGCTCTTTCTATCTATCTTACAACCCCCATAATCCACATCTGAGAAGGCATGTAGGTTAAAGAAAGACTCTCTAGGGTACCAAAGACCTAAAGAAGGTGTATCTCTAAGGTACCTAAATATTCTCTTAATGGCTATAATGTGTGATTCTCTATGACTAGCTTGAAATCTAGCACATAAGCAAACACTAAACATAATGTCGGGTCTACTTGCTGTAAGATAAAGCAAAGATCCAATCATAGAGCGGTTAAATCTACACACTTACCTCCTTCATCTTTGTCAAGCTTTGTGGAAGAACTCATTGGTGTGGCTTGAGGTTTCACACTCTCCAAGCCAAACTTCTTGAGCATGTCCTTGATGTACTTAGCTTGATTGATGAAGATGCCATCCTTCCTTTGATTAATTTGGAGCCCCAAGAAGAATGAAAGCTCCCCCATCATGCTCATCTCAAACTCACCTTGCATCAACTTAGCAAAATCTTGGCAAAACATTTCATTAGTAGAACCAAAAATTATATCATCAACATATATTTGAACTACTAATATGTCTTTTCCAAATCTTTTAATAAAGAGTGTAGTATCCACTTTTCCTTTGTTAAAACCTTTTTCAATTAAAAAGTTTGATAATCTCTCATACCAAGCTCTAGGAGCTTGTTTCAAACCATATAAAGCTTTTGAAAGTTTAAAAACATGTTTTGGGTAATTTGGATCGTCAAAACTGGGTGGTTGTTCTACATACACTTCTTCATTAATAAAACCATTTAAAAATGCACTTTTTATGTCCATTTGAAAAAGCTTAAATTCGTGATAACATGCAAATGCTAGTAGCATCCTAATGACTTCCATTCTAGCTACGGGTGCATATATTTCATCAAAATCGATTCCCTCTTCTTGATTGTAACCTTGAGAAACAAGCCTAGCCTTGTTTCTCACTATGTTATCACTTTCATCTAGTTTGTTTCTATAAACCCATTTAGTTCCTATAGTAGATTTATTACTAGGCCTATCAACTAATGTCCAAACTTGACTTCTCTCAAATTGATTTAATTCCTCTTGCATGGCCATTATCCAATAATCATCATTTAATGATTCTTTAACATTTTTAGGCTATATGCATGAGATAAATGCTACATTGCATGCATTTTTAAGAGAAAGTCTAGTGGTTACCCCTTTGGATGGTCACCCAAAATCTCACCACCTTTGACATAGTTGTATTCTCTTGGGTAGCTCACTTCCTTTTCTTCTAGATTCATGTCTCTCAAGGCTTCTAGAGGTGGATCTTGTGCTTCTTCCTCTTTGGTTGGAACTTTATCCACCTTTGATGTTTTTCCACCATCATTGGCTTCAAAGATCCCTACATCATCATCATCACAAGAATCCTTCCTCGGCAGGAGGTTATCATCGAAAACCACATGAATAGACTCTTTAACAACTAAAGTTCTTTTATTAAATACATGATAAGCTTTAGAGTTTAAACAATATCCTAGAAAAATAGCTTCATCACTTTTAGCATCAAATTTGCCAAGATTATCTTTTCCATTGTTTGAAACAAAACATTTACAACCAAATGGATGAAAGTAGCTAATGTTAGGCTTTTTGGATTTTAAAATTTCATAAGGGGTTTTCTTTAAAATAGGCCTAATCATTACTCTATTTATGATATAGCAAGCCATATTAGTGGCTTTCTCCCAAAAATATTTTGGCAAATTATTTTCACAAAGCATGGTTCTAGCCATTTCCTCTAAAGTTCGATTTTTCCTTTCAACAACCCCATTTTGTTGAGGTGTTCTAGGGGCTGAAAAATTATGGCTAATACCATTTGAGTTACAAAAATCATCAAAACCTAAATTTTGAAATTCGGTTCCATGGTCACTTCGAATGTGAGAAATAGTTTGATCAAGATCATTTTGAGTAATTCTTGAAAAAAGTGATGAATTTTTCTAAAGCCTCATCTTTGGTACTTAAGAATAAAACCCAAGTGTATCTAGAGTAATCATCAACTAAAACATATGCATATGATTTTCCACCCAAGCTAGTTGTTCTAATAGGACCAAAGAGATCCATGTGGATCAATTGTAAAACTCTACTAGGTGAAACATCATTAATGGATTTGAAGGAAACTCTTTTGTGTTTGCCTTTTGCACAAGCATCACAAATTTTATCTTTTGAAAACTTTATTTTAGGCAAACCTCTAACTAGATCTTTTGAAACCAATTTTTCTAAAACACTCACACTTCCATGCCCTAATTTTCTATACCATAACCAAGAATCATGCTCATCATTTGCAACAAAACATGCATGAGAAATGTGTATGTCATCTAGATGCACCATGTATATGTTTCATTTGCGATGACCAATAAGCACAATTTTGTTAGTTTCAATGTTTAAAATTTTACAACCATTTGAGTCAAAAAGAACATTGAAACCTTTATCACATAATTGACTTATGCTTAATAGATTGTGTTTAAGATCGTTGACATATAAAACATTTTCAATTAGAGTACAAGAGTGATTACTGTTGGAACCAATTCCTTCAATTTGACCTTTGGAGTTGTCACCAAATGTCACTAGTCCTTCTCTCTTTAGCTTTAGTTTCGTGAATCTACTCTTGTCTCCGGTCATGTGTCTTGAGCATCCACTATCAAGGAACCATGAATTTGGACATGTCGTTTTGGCCTTGTAGTAATGTTCCCCCTACAAACAAAGATTAATTCTTAATTTTTGGTACCCAAATCATTTTGGGTCCATGAGTATTAGCTCCCAAATACTTGGTTCCCTTGGGAATCCAAGATGTAATAGCCTTAATATTGTTAGAAGTGACAAGTTCCTTAGGAACCCAAACACTTCTAATTCGCTTACCTTTAGAAGTCCTTTGGAAGCCTCTTTGTTTGTGGTTGCCAAAGTTTCTTTTAACATAGTTGGGTTTTGAAGATTGTCATTTTTCAAAATTTGGTTTCCCAACCTTGTTTAAGGAAGCTTTGAGATCATTTACCTCCTTGAGGTAATGATATTTTAACTCGAAAAGAAGGTTATTTAGATCAATATTTTCTTTTTCAAAATATTTTTGATTATCTAGTAAATCTTTAACCTTCTCTTCAAGTTCCAAATTAGTCTTGATCAAAGAATTATTTTGATTTTTTCAAATCAGAAATTATTTTCTTGTTTTCAAAAGTGATTCTTTATATTTCAAAACTAATTCATCGTAAGCCTCTTGCAACTCATTATAATCTTAAAATAGTTCATCATAATCAAGAACATTAGATGAGTTAGAGGTTACCTTAGGATCCTCTTCATAGGCCATGAAACAAAGGTTAGAAGCCTCTTGCTCCTCATCACTTGAAAACTCTTCATCGCTCCAAGTGACTACATGGGCCTTGTGCTTCTTGTTCTTCTAGAAGCCCTTCTTCTTGAGTTAAGGACAATCAATCTTGATGTGTCCCGGCTTCTTACATTCGTAGCACACAATAGGATCATTCTCTTCTTCTTGCTTTTACTCTTGAAATCCTCTCTTCTATTAAACTTCTTTCTCCGGTTGGATCTCATGAGCTGAGTGAATCGTTTGGCTAGCATAGCCAACTCCTCATCTTCCTCCTCGCTTGAATCACTATCTTCTTGTGAAGATTTGAGAGCAATTCCAAGTTTCTTCTTTTTTACTTCTTTCTTCTCAACTTTCTTTTCTTCTCTTTTCTTCTCTTCCTTGCTTCATGATCTCATGAGTTAGGAGAGAACACACAAGAGCATCGAGCTTCAAGATCTTCAAGTCTTTTGCCTCGATGATGGCCGTCATCTTCCATCCCATGACTCAGGAAGAGAATATAAGAGCTTCCGAACAAGCTTGTCTTCGGGAATGACTTCTTTGAACCCCTTGAGACCATTTACAATGACGGAAAAGCGATCAAACATCTTGGTGACGCTCTCATCGGGCTCCATCTTGAAATTTTCATAGCTTAGATTGAAGAGTCCAATCTTGATCTCCTTTACATCGTTGGTGCCTTCATACGTGGTCTCTAGCTTGTCCCACACCTTTTTTGCACTTGTACATGAGGACATATTCGAATATTCATCGGGTCCAAGTGCACAAAAGAGCATGTGCAAGGCCTTGTCATTTATTTGCAATTTCTTTCTTTATTCATCGATCATTTCTTGCTTAACCTTGGAAATTTTTCTTCCTCCTTTTTCCTTTATTGGGATAGATGGTCCATCTTCGATTACATCCCAAATAACATAATCGTTGGATTTGGTGAATAGCCTCGTTCGATTCTTCCAATATAGATAGTTGTCTCCATTGAAGAAGGGTGGTTTGTAAATAAATTGAGACTCGTACATGTGGTTGCATGAAGTAGAAGCCATGGCTGAAGTGTTGGTTGATTGAATCACCTTCTAGGATTGCCTCAACGGTTGTTAGACCTTCGGTTGAGTGTGGCTCTGATACCAATTGTTAGGATAATCATTCAACACCGAAAGTGGTCAAGAGAGGATGAATTGGCAATTTTAAATATTTGGAAGCAAATAGAAAATGATAGACAATGGGACACAATGATTTATAGTGGTTCAAACTTCTAACAAGGTCTACATCCACTATCTTAGCTTCCTACTAAAGATTTTAACCAATTTCACTATGAAATCTTCCCCTTTTATAGGCTAAGGAGGAAACCGTTACAAAGGATCAAAGCTTTCTACCCAAAGCTTAATCAAGATTCACTCTTGTACAAGAAAGAAAATGACAAAAAGAGAATGACCTCACAAGGTAAATATTTGCCCAGAATTACAAGAACACTCAACCCCAAACTTGAAATAAAAGATTACAATGAAGAACACAAGTTGGGTACAAAGATTTGACTTTATGAGCACAAGGGTTGGATTTTTGCTTGAGTACTTGAATATTGTTCAATCTAGGTTCATTAGTTGTTGTTGTGGCATTGGAGACTTGTATTTATACCCCCTTATTGAATTCTAGCTGTTTGGGTGGTTGAAGTCATCAATAGACCCGTTGGGGACCATCTTTCCCGCAATAAATGCAGTGTGGTGAACAACTGTATCGGTACACAAAGGCCCGAATCGATACCTGTTACAACAAAAATATAGCCGTTGTACAAGTCATATCGATACGCGGGAAGCCGTATCGAAATGATCATAGTGTTAAAATGGGAGGCGTATCGAAACGGCAAGGCCGTATCAGTACAGATTTTGCTCACTGGAAGCTTGGATGAAAAAGTGTATTGATACGCATAGGGGCGTATCGGTACGGGTAAACTGAAATTTTAAGCTTGAGGATTCCAATAACTGACAAACAACAGTCGAAAAATTTAATGCAAAGATCTTTGAAGATCTTGACAAACCATATCAGTACGGGGTTAACCGTATCGGTACGTTTTAAAATTTCTTAAATCTAGATTTCAAACCGTATCGGTATGAGTACAAATTTCTTAAACCCAGATTTCAAACCGTGTCGAAAGGGGTGTGAGCCATATGAAAACGCTACGCTTAAAATGTTTACCCAGATAAAGGCTGTATCGGTACACTTTGTAAAAACAAATTCCAGTAGCTAAAAACCATATCGAAACACCAAAGGGTGTATCGATACGCCTGGGCGTATTTGTGTATTTTTGGCTTGAAACACTTAGAAAATTTTTGGGTTTAAGTTTATAACTTTGCAAAACTTTTCTTTGTCACTTTGTGAGACTTTTGAGTGCTTAAAAATTTATTTTCTTTTACAAATTAGTCCTTAAACACTTTGTTATATCAAAATCAAATATAGGTTTTACAGAAAATAAGATCAAATCAAATAGGTTTTATTAAGAAACCATTAAAGATGCATTTGATAACAAAAGAATATAAAAATCAAGTATTTACCTGAGAAAATTGAAGTGGAAAAGAGTGTTTGGCTGAAGAGAATTTGAGAGAAAAGCTTTTGGTGAAAAGTTAGTTACGTGATATTTCTTTAAAAATCTAATATGTAATTAATCTCCCCAAACCTTTTTATCTATTTTAAAACCTTTTTAAAATATGCAATTTTAAGAGAAAAGTCTGATATTAGACTTTGGCCAAATAGCTCCTTAAAGATTCTAAGTTTTGAACCTTTTACAAAACAGTCACTAAAATAGTTTTAAAACTTTACATTTTGGTCACTAACTAAAATGTCTAATTCCGAGACCCCTTTTTTGTAAAATTGATTTTACCAAAATCATTTGCATATTAAATAATGATTTTAGACAATTTTCCCGTATTTTTATCTTGCCCAAAAATATTTATTCTGAATTAAATCCTGAAAGTGACTCAAATCCTCTTATCCGATCTGTTGGACCGTCTAAACCACCTAGAAAACTCCTAGGCCCAAAATTGGGGCGTTACATCAAGCCACTCTTAAAGGGCGTATCGATACACCTAAGAGGGTATCGGTACTCCATGTTCCATCAAAATTCTAGTGGCAAAAATGTGTACCAGTACGCATTTGAGCATATCAATACCATAGGGGTATCGGTACACGGCCACGTGTACTGGTACGGGGTTGATGGTTAAATGCCTTCGAGTGTTAAACTGAGTCTCGGTATGCTTGAGATGGGTATCAGTACCTAGAGAGGCGTATCGGTACACGCTGGTAGGTATCGATACCCACTGGACAATATGCCCAAAAAATGCGTTTTAAGTTTGAGGGACCTATAATTCAAGGATTAAGGCCCAATGGGCTTCTAAAGTGGTAAAATGATTGGTAAAACTAAGAAACTGAGGAATATCTTCGTACTCGAGCATAAGACTTAAGAACTTGGTAAAAGCCTTATATGACTTATGTGTTGATAGCAACCATAGGATGGTATGGTTTTATGCTGATGTGGCATGCCATGTGGGCACTTGGTTAATGGGATCCGGATACCCAAGATGTGTTGCAACACCATGGTAAGAGATTTGTTGAATGTACGTTCCTAAAGCTATGTGGCACCAAGTCTCATTCATAGTACCTCGACGAGAGATTCCGAGCATGGGTGTACGTTCCCGAAGCTGTGTGGCACTGGGCCTCACCTAATGAGTGTACGTTTCCAAAGCTGTGTAGCACCGAGCCTCACTCCAAGTTTGTTGGTTTGATGTATATGTGTTGTGTGAGGTTAACGTTTTCCTATTGTTTGCTATGTATTTAGGCGGCTAGAGGTAGTGCCAATGTTGTTATATTATGTCATTATATCATTCTCTTAGCTACATGCTCATATTTATGATTTGCATAAAGCATGGTTGAGTGGAAGTGTATCCACTGAACTTATTAGCTCAGCGTTCGAAATTGTTGTTTTCGTTTGCAGGTTAGGAGGTTTGACGTGCATCGTTGGAGCATCATCGGAGTAGGACTTCAACATCGAATTGTATATGAGTACAATACTTAGATTCTAGTGGGCCATTATTTCGTAGGACCCTATGTTTGTATTGTAACTCTATTTTGAGATTTTAACTTGTGAGTCGAATGCTTTTAGTTATGTATTTCAAATAGAGCTCCCATTTAACGTTTTTAACTACTTATCTACTTTGAAACAATTGAACTTAATGAATTTTAAGAAAGTGAATGTGGTTTGGGCTAAACCAGGTTGGACATTTTAAGGTAATGAGTTGGGCTTGAGGCCTAAATGTGATATTCGGGTCGAGGGTGTTACAACCTCATATTAAGCCTATGTAAAACTCATCTGAATTAGTTGATCAATAGGTGAGATATCGGTGATTAAATAAAAAAATAAATTCCGGTTTCGTCTTATTATATATGTTTGTCTTTTTTATTGTATGATATGTGATTATTTTTATTATTATTTAATCGTTTTTACTTACTCAATGGTGAATATTTTTATTATTGTAATATTGATTTAGACTCAATTGACAATTATATTGGGAAGATTAGCTTTTAGCAAATAGATGTACAAATAAAAAAAAATATAGGATTATAAATTAAAGAATGCATTTATTCATCATATGATCATATTAAAACTGCTAAAAAAATAAATTCAATTAGGATGTTTATATGAGCTAAAGTTTAAACCAAACCGATCTAAATAGAAACCGAAGTTAGTTCTATGATCTGAATCAAATTTTTAGATATTGATTTCCATCGTCCAGTTAGTGTAGTAATTATGTAAGCGCTAAGTGGGTGGGTTTTACTACTGAAGTCTTGGAATGGGACACATTTGGGCACTAAACAGGCCTACTGCGTCCAAATATGCTTCTAAGTCTTGGGCTCATTTGGTTTAGCAGTTGGGATCCTATTTTTTAAGTGCTAATATCATAAAGAGCATGGGTGTTTAAAAATATCCGATCTTATAAATTCGATTTAATTATCCGTCGATTCGATTCGAAAATGTGGATATCCGATCCAATTTTTTATTTTTCGGATTGGATACGGATCATAATATATCAAGTTTCGGATTATCCGAAAATCCAAAATATCCGAAAATTTAAATTTTTATAGATATAAATCTTGTAATATTTAGTAATTTAATTCTTGTTATATCCGTAAATTTGAAAAATAAAAATTTTCATAGATGTTAATCTTATTATATTTGACAACTTGTTAATTTTTATATTCAAAAATCTAAAATTTGCATATATACGACCGTCAAATTCGAAAAAAATACTTAAATCAAATTATATACTCGGATAACCGGATATCCGAATATCCGATCCGAGTATATGATATCCGATTTTTTTGATCGGATACGGATCGCTATTTTACCGATCCGAAAATTTTGGACAACTTGTTAATTTTTATATTTGAAAATCTAAAATTTTCATAGATACGACCGTCAAATTCGAAAAAATACTTAAATCAAATTATATATTCGGATAACCGGATATCCGATCCGAGTATCCGATATCCGTATATCCGGATATCTAATTTTTTTCGAATCGAATACGGATCGGATCCGATATCCGGTAATGAACACCCTCAATAAAGAGTACCATAAAAAAGAGTTAAAAAAGCATCAAATTAAATAATTCAAAAAAGAAGAAGATGCGAACGATTAAATAAAAAGAAATTCTCCTATATAGATGAAGAAATAATCAAAGTAAAAACAGACTCCTATCTTGATGGGTTAATACATGCAACCTTAGTCATTTTAAGTAAAAACATAAAACAGGTGGGATTCATTACAGTTGCACTAGTTGGAAACATCTGTCTTTCTATTATACCCTCTCTACCCCATCTCCAACATCTTTCGCCATCTGGTTGGTCAAGACGGTGCATGGTCTGGCTTCTAGTGAGAGCTTTGGCCCTTATGGCAAGTTGGTAGAATGCATTTAGGCAGGTGCTTGAAAAGTAGTAACTTCATCCCATTTAATCAGGGTCGGACCCAAACTTTCACTGAGCTAGATCTAGTGAGTCCCATTATCGACTGAGATTCATGTAAATTGTAATAGTAGGTGGATGGATTGGGGACCTTACGTTATTTTCGTCGAAAAAATGGTGATAGTGATTAAGATAGAACAAGCAAAAGAAGCAAATTTTCACACACCCGAACAGGCAAGCCAATGGTAGAGGAGAGGGTGTATGAAAAGAAAGAAAAGAAACAGAGGGGATTTTGTGTGGGGTTCTCTTGATTCTTAGCCTCATACGGCATTGGACCCCTCCCCGTGAATCGACTTGACATTGATGCATATCCACCCTAACCCTTTCCCTTGGTGCATAATTTCATCAGTTTGGCTGTCAATTCTATGTTATGTCGGCGACCTCAGGTTCATACGCCCACCCTCCCATCCAGGAGGTAGTATTTAAAAGACTCTACTACCACCTAAGAAGATCAATAAATACCTAGATTTTGTCCAATCTACGAGCCATCCCCCTCCGGCTCCTACCAATATACCAATCTCTCTGGATCTTGGCACCACTTCACGATGTAAATCGCTTTACAGTGGAATAAATAAGTAGCACAAATTAATGAAGAGTGTTGGAGCATGTGACCAACGGGATCCATTTTTTGTATTGTGTTGAGTGTCTAAAAGTACTATTTTATTCACCTTTTTTATTCATATTATTGATAGACTTAGGCTCATATTAGTTGCATTATTAGTCATTCATGCATGTTTGCATTGTTCCCTTGGTGGTTAAGCTTGATATCATATTTTGCTTAATTTTGTGGAAAAAGGGTGTTGTTGATAGTTATTTTTGTGTGTGCAGAATCACTTGCCAAAGCAAGGCTGGAACCAGTTGCCAGGGCAATACAAGAAGGAGATGCCGACGCAGTTACCAGGGCAGTGCATGAAGGAGATGCCGAGCTAGTTGTCAGGGCAATTGTCGATAAGGGATAAAATGATATGGCAGCCGAAATTGATGACTAGATAAACTCAAGATGACGTGGAGCAAAGTTAAATCCCAAAGGAGTTTGATTTCCATGAAGAGGTCAAAGAGAAATTAAATCCCAAGAAGATAGGAGAAGATCTAGAAAGAATTTAAATATAATAAAGAATTATATTCTTTAAAAGTATTTAATTTCAACATAACTCCCTCCTCAAGAAAGACCTTGACCTAGCCCTATAAATTGAGGACCAAGCCGTCACCTCAAGGAGGTGCAAAAAGGGGAGAGAAATAGACAAGAAGCTTTCAACCATTCTTCATCTTTTTTTCTTGTTCGATTAGGTTTATGTTAGGGACTCTTTGTTTTGTGTTTCTTTTGAACCTAGCCATGAACTAAATCTATTTGGCTAAGGTTATTGTGTTTTGTGGTTGTGAGAAACAATTGGATTTTGTTTAGGTAATAAGAGTTTACACTTTCAATTCAAGGTTTACTCATTCTTGGTTTTTATTCTTGTTTGCGAGTGAATTGGGAGAGGAACTTGTGATTCTATCTATTTATCTAATATCGGGAGAGTTAGATTCAAGAAACGAATGAGTATGGTCTTTATTTAATCTATTGATGGTGAAGATTAATCCGACTTAGGAATAAGTTAAGGATTTCAACGGCTAAGAGGAGCACAAGATTAGTTGTTGTTCACCCTTGATTCACGCAGGTATGTATTATCAAGGCATGCACAATTAGCTAGAGTTTCGACCTAGGGATAAGAAGAAACCATTGAAAAACGCTCTGCCGAACCTTGAAGTTGCTGCCTAGCCGCCCAAACAGTTGCCCAGCCAGTTGCCCAGGCAACCGTTCGATTAGTTGCCAAGACAACCTAGCTGCGCAAGTTGCCACGGCAACTGAGTTGCCCTTGCACTCTTTTACCAAGACGATCCAATTGGCTATCACACCTCAACTCACGATAACCTGGCCTATTCCCTCTCTTTTGATTACATATTCTTTTACTTTATTGCTTTCTAGTTTAGTTGTTAGTTAAAACTCCTACAATCACCTACTTATGTTTTTACTTTTTACAATGCAAGAGATTGAATTCTTGAAGTGTCACCAATCCCTATGGAGACGATATCTTTTATACTATAATTTGCGACGTGTACACTTGCACAATTGTGGAGCACTTATTACGCACAACAAGTTTTTGACGTTGTTGCCGGGGATTGACAATAGCGACTTTGTTTTTATTTTCTTGCACTTTTTATTTTTATTGTTTAAGATTCGAAGGGTTAACAAACTTTGGTTTTGCATTGGTATATGACCAGGGCAAGACCGATTACACCAAAATATCCCTTTGATCCAGAAATCGAACGAACCTTGCAAAGACTCAGACAAAGGTTAAGAGTAGCAATGGTTAATCAAGACGGCAATATGAATCAGGATGTTCCAGTAGGAGGATGAGTGATTTTTGCACAAAATAGAACTATTCGAGACTATCTTGAGGAAGATCTTGAAAGACTTAATCTAGGAGTTGTCACACCTGAAATTGAAGTTGACCACTTTGAGTTGAAACCGGTGATGTTCAATATGATCAACACAATTGGTCAATTTGGCGGCTCAGCAACTAAAGATGCACGACAACATCTTAAATATTTCCTCGAGATTTGCAACTCATTCAAAATAAAAGGAGTCACCCCAGATGTTTTACGGCTAAGATTATTCCCCTATTCACTGAGGGATAGGGCGAAAACATGGTTGAATAGTATTCATGCCGGATCAATAAGATCTTGGACCGATCTTTGTCGAGATTTCCTTGCGCGATTTAATCCTACAAATTTGACTGATAAACTCCGTAATGAAATTACTTCTTTTCTACAGGCATATGATGAATCCATGTACGAGGCTTGGGAGCGATATAGAGAACTTCTACACAAATGCCCCTACACGGATTCCCAGTGTGGACACAAGTAACAATGTTTTACAACACTGTGAATACACCAACAAGGATGATGCTAGATGCCTCGGCAAACGACATACTCCTAGATAAGTCGCCGGAGGAAGCAATGCAAATTCTAAACAGGCTCGCCAAGAATGATTATCAGTTCCCATATGCTAGAAGAGGATGAGTTAGACGCCAAGCCACAATACATGAACTGGGATCATCAGATTCAATTTCAGCATAATTGGCCACTCTAACCAAGATGGTCCAGAACATGCAGAAATAAAACAACACACATGAGGTTAAGGTAGTAGATTCCTTTTGTGAGTTATGTGGTGGTAACCATAATTCTTCTGAATGTATGCAAAATCCAGAATCCAACTTTTATGTGGGGAATTATAATCGGAACAACAATGTGATGTCCAACACATATAATCCAGCTTGGAAGAAGCACCCAAATTTTTCATGGAGTAATCCCAAAAATGCTCTAAACCAGAACAATCAGAATGCACAAGCATCGGGATTCTAACAGAATATGCCACAACAACAACCGACAAAATCTAGTTTTTTGAAAAATTCTCTCAATGTTTTTATGTTGAAAACTGAATCTTATATGGTTGAAAATAGTAACTTCATAAAAAGAACTGATGCTTTTATTAATAGGACCAAAATTAGATTACAAAACCAAGAGGCGGCAATAAAATCATTGGAAACTCAAGTCGGACAATTTGCTCAAAACCTGAATACTAGACGCAATGAGGTTTACCCAGCGATACTGAAGTCGCAAGAGGAACTAGCCACGAGCAATGTAAGGCAATCACCACTAGAAGTGGCCGACAACTTAAGGAGGCTCAAGCTCGCTCATCAAACAAAACTCCACAAAAAGAACAAGATAAACTCAGCAGTAAAGCCTCATATGCTAAACCAGGAAATGCCACGGCAACCCAGTTGACGAACCAACAACAAGCATGCCACGAAAACCCCAATTGATGATGCCTTGGCAACTCCAATTGCCCCAGCAATACCGTTAATCAGGTTCCAGACTAATGAAAAGATTGAAGATATCCGACTTCCACCACCATTCCCACAAAGGTTGAAGCGACAAAAGTAAGAATATCAATTCAAGGAGTTTCTTGATATCCTAAAGCAAGTCCATATCAACTTGCCGTTGGTTGAGGCAATTGAACAAATGCCGAACTATGCCAAGTTTCTGAAAGATATTGTGTCCAAGAGAACAAGGTTAGGAGAGTTTAAAACAGTTGGCGCAATAGAGGGATACATGGCCATGTTGCACAATCGCATGCCACCCAAGTTGAAAGATCCCGAAAGTTTCACAATACCATGTTCTATCGGAAACCACTACATCGGGAAAGCATTATGTGACCCTGGAGCAAGCATAAACTTGATGCCTAAATTGGTTTTCCAAAAACTAGGAATCGGGAAGGCAAGACCTACAATAGTTATGCTACAGCTAGACGACATATCCTATGTGCATCTAGAGGGAAAAATTGAAGACATAATGGTAAAAGTTGATAAATTTATTTTTCCGTTGACTTTATTGTTTTGGATTGTGAAGCAGATGAGCATGCACCTATCATTCTCGGGAGACCCTTCCTAGCAACATGGAGAACCTTGATCGATGTTGAAAAGGGAGAACTCACTATGAGGGTGAATGACCAGCAAGTTAAACTAAATGTGTTCCAAACACTAAGGCATGCCGATGATCTGGAAGAATGCCAACTTCTTCATGCCACGGCAGAGTTTGACTTCGACGAGGAATTTAGTTGCCTCAACAACTACATTGCCGATCAAGAGAAACCTGAGGAGTATGAAGAACCGATCGATGAGGAAAAACAAGAAGATGCAAATTGGTTAGTCAATCGACCAGGTACATACTTTGAACCACTGGATTACTCAGGTAAGGAAGGTAAACTAGAAAAGCCCTCTATCGAACAACCACCGATTATTGAGTTGAAACAGTTGCCAGGGCAACTAAAAATATGCTTACTTGGGAACCGATAATACATTGCCTGTAATTATTTCCTCTAAGTTACAGCCTGAGCAGGAAAAGGAGCTGATCAACATGTTGATGCTACACAAGAAGGCAATAGGGTAGACAATTGTCGACTTGAAGGGAATTAGCCCGGCAGTGTGCATGCATAAGATTTTGTTGGAAGATCATCACAAACCTTCGATTGAGGCCTAGAGGAGACTGAATCATGCCATGAAAGGGGTTGTAATGAAAGAAATCATCAAGTGGCTTGACGCCGGCATCATACACCCTATCTCTGATAGTACATGGGTAAGTTTGGTACAATGTGTACCAAAAAATGGAGGTATAAGGTGGTAAGTAATGAAAACAATGAACTCATTCCAATCAGGACTGTGACCAATTGGAGGGTTTGTATGGATTACCGAAAGCTAAACAAAGCCACTAGGAAATGTCACTTCCCATTACCCTTTATTGATCAAATGCTTGACCAACTTGCAGGTAAACCCTTTTATTGTTTTCTTGATGGTTATTCAGGTTACAATCAAATTGCCATAGCACCAGAAAATTAAGAAAAGACAACCTTCACATGCCCATACGGTACTTATGCTTTCTGAAGAACGTCGTTCGGATTGTGTAATGCCCCGGCAACCTTCCAAAGATGCATGATGGCACTCTTTTCAGACATGGTCGAAGACTTCCTTGAAATCTTCATGGATGATTTTTCAGTATTTGGTAATAACTTCGACAATTGCCTCGACAATTTAGAGAAGGTGTTGGCAAGATGTGAAGAATCTGATTTAGTCCTTAATTGGGAGAAGTGTCATTTTATGGTAGATGAAGGAATTGTGCTCAGCCACAAGATTTCATCCAAGGAAATCGAAGTAGACAAAGCCAAGGTGGACGTGATCGAGAGATTACCCCCACCAAGTTCGGTTAAAGGAATTCGAAGATTTCTTGGACATGCAAGTTTTTACAAGAAGTTTATTCATAATTTTTCTAAGTTTACTAAACCCTTGTGTAATTTGCTTGAACAGGATAAAACCTTCAACTTTGATGATTCTTGCGCTCAAGCATTCAAAACCTAGGCCAACGCACAGGTAAGATCTTTCATGTGATATACTACGCTAGTAAAACTCTTAATAGCGCTCAAGTAAATTACACAACAACGGAGAAAGACTTACTAGCCGTAGTTTTTGCATTTGACAAGTTCTGATCCTATTTGATTGGTACAAAGGTAATTGTCCATACAGACTATTCAGCAATTAAGTATATGTTTGCTAAAAAGGATGCCAAACATCTTCTTGGGATTTAATTTCTCTTTAACCTCTTCAAGTTGCCGATCACTTATCACGCTTAGAACGTAATAGGGTGGAGGACGCAGATTTAGAGATATGCGATGCATTCTCGGATGCGTAATTGTTAGTTGCCTTGGCAACCCTTGATGCCTCGGCAATCACCGTTGCGCACTTCTCGGCAACCCTCGACGCCTTGACAACCACGGAATTAGTTACCTCGGCAACCACTGATGCCTCGGCAATACCCTGGTATGCTGGTCTAGTTAATTTTCTTGTTTGTGGTATTTTACCATATGGCCTTACTCACCAAGGAAAAAAGCGGTTCCTCCATGATGTTAAGCATTATTTCTAGGACGAGCCTCTTTTGTTTAAATAATTTGCAGATCAAATTATACGCTGATGTGTCCCTAAAGAGGAGCAGCATAATGTACTTCAGCAATGCCATTCTTCACCCTATGGAGGACATTTTAGAGGAACACGTACCACAGCCAAAATTTTGCAATCTGGTTTGTATTGGCCAAAACTGTACAAAGATGCCCAAGAGTTTTACAAGCAATGTGATCGTTGCCAGAGGACGGGCAATATCTCTAGACGACATGAGATGCCACTCCAAAACATCCTTGAGGTTGAATTGTTCGATGTATGGGGGATTGATTTTATGGGACCTTTCCCATCTTCATTCGGCAACCTCTACATTCTACTTGCGATCGACTACGTGTCTAAATGGGTTGAGGTATGTGCAGTTCCCGCCAACGATTCTTGCAGAAAAATATATTTACACGGTTTAGGATGCCGAGAGTAATTATCAGTGATGAAGGCAAGCACTTTGACAACAGACTTATTGCCAAGATGTTGCAACACTTCGGCTTGTCACACAAAATTGCCACGACATATCATCCACAAACTAATGGGCAAGCAGAAATTTCTAACCGGGAATTGAAGAATATCCTCGATAAGGTTGTAAATCCTTCTCGAAAAGATTGGTCTACAAGACTAGATGAAGCACTTTGGGCTTACCAAACCGCATTCAAAACACCCTTGGGAATGTCCCCATTTCACCTCATCTATGGCAAGACTTGTCACTTACCGGTGGAAATCGAACACAAAGCATATTGGGTAATCAAGACCGTGAATATGGATTGGGAGAGTGCCAGAAAAAAGCGTTTACTAGATCTCAACGAGATAGAAGAATTTCGTGCACTCGCCTATGACAATGCACGAATCTACAATGAGAAAACAAAGCAATGGCATGGTAAAAACTATTGTCGAGGCAATTCATGCCGGGCAACTAGTTCTCCTATTCAATTCTAGGCTAAAACTTTTCTCGGGAAAACTGAAATCAAGATGGTCGGGACCATTCGAAGTTGTCAAACTATTCTCCCATGGTGCCGTGATAATCAAGTCCACCACTGACGAACATGAATTCAAAGTTAATGGACAAAGATTGAAGCACTATAATGGTGCCCATGTGGAACGTAACAAGGAAGTGGTCACCTTAGGAGATGCATGAGCATGTTCTCCTTTAGATATTTTCCTTTTATTTTTAGTTTTCTTTTATTCAAACTTATTATATTTATATTTTTTAGGATAGATTTATTTATTTTCTTTAGGTTAAGACTATATCTTTCTTTCATATTTATTTAATTATTTTTGAATTTTAAGTTTAAGAATTTCTTTGCACATTTTTATTTATTTTTATTTTATGTTATTTACTAGTTTATCTTTAATTTTAATCCTTATTTTATTTGTTTTTGAATTGTAGGAAAAGAGTTCAAGATGAAGAGGAATTTGATTCAAGAAGGAAGTTTCTTCAACAAGGAAACTAATGGGCTAAATCTAAGGCTTATATTAAGCCTCCAATTTATCCTAATTCTCCTACATAGCCAACCAAACCCTTCCCCTTCCCCAAATCCCTTTGCCGCCCCTTACCCCAATTAACACCCTTGTTTACTTTCTTTCCAATCAATCTTACCCACCATATTTACTACCTATCTTTTCTATTTAACCCATCACCCTTAACTTCCAAGAAACCTATTCCTACTTTTAACCTTGAAACTCTTTAGTTTCTTTTGCTTTCTTTTATTTGTTTCTACCCAACTCACAACCAAGATCATCCATGGCATCCAAAATCAAGTTTTTGGCTCACCCAAGCTCTTCCAAAGAACCAAGCTACAAGAAGTTTGCTACACCGGTAGTTCAAGAAAGATTTCACTCCAAGTTTGAAAGCTGAAAGATTTGCGAAGAACAAGGCTTCGAATACTCCAACTCTCATCAAGATTTCGGCCTTGAACCATTCATCTTCCAAAGGATTGCACATCAAAAGTGGCAAATCTTTTGCCATCAATCAGAACGAGTAACATCTCATGGGTAAGAGAATTCTATGCTCACTCACCTAACCCGGATAATCCTTATGTTTTTGTTTGCGACAAGGTTATCCTCATAAGCCCCGAAAGTATCAACGCCTTTTATGGGCTCTACGTTAAGAAGGACGAGCATCAAGCATTTGTTGATCAACTCACGCCAAAGCAACTCGACAAGGTGCTTTAAGAACATACTCTCACCGGGACTCATTGGAACGGCGGTAGATATAAGGGCATGGTAAATCGCCTTCGGCTTAAACCCGAGGCAAAATTATGGAATAAGTTTGTTAAAACTTCTTTAATGCCCACCACACACAATACTATCATTGATACACCTCGTCTTTTGCTCATACATTCTATTTTGCATAATCGCATCATTAACATTGGAAAAATTATTTGTGATGAGATTTTTGTATGTAGTACAAAAGAAAAGGGTTCTTTTTCTTCCCTTGCTTAATTTCCAATCTTTGCAAGGAGATGAATGTCCCAAGTGAGTCAATCGATGAAAAGGCCCTACCAAAGTCCGGTTGGAATCAAGCACAAGTCCAAAAGCTAATGGGAGAGGCACCGGTAAAATCCCCAACGCCTTTAGTTACCGCGGTAACTCCTGCCGCCTCGGCAACTCCTAATGCCCAAGCAACTGATTCCCGGGCAACTCAGCCAACAACCCCATGACAACTTGAAGCACTCTTACAACCGTTGGAGAACCGCCTTAGGCAAATTGAAGACCATCAACTAATGTTCATGCGGTACATGAAGGATCACAACAATGCCATCACCCAAGTCATCCTGGAAAAGTACCCAGACAGCCGCATGCCGTTCCTTATCTTTCCTGCTGAAATCCTTGCCACGGCAACCAATGAAGCAGTTGCTACGACAACCGAAATAGATGATGTTGCGGCAACCTACATTGTGCCTACCCAAGCAGTTACCACGACAACCAACACTAAAGATGCTGCGACAACCAAAGCTAAAGACGCCCCAGCAACCACTGCAAAAGCCAAAGGTAAAACACCTATGCCCGAATCAACTCGTACTGAATCATTGTTTGATTTTTCAGATTCGGACGAGTCCTCCATTGCACCAACAAAGACCACACTAGTTGACTCCTCCAAGCCAAAGTGAAAAGCCAATGAGATTGAGATTGAGGAAGAGGATGATAAGGATGATGAGGACACCCCGTATGAGAATCGATTCCACCATCGGCAACAAGAAAATAACCACCGCGTTCAAACAAAAGAATCAAGACACCGGCCAAATGGAAACTAATCATCAACGACGATGAACTCTCGGAGTAAGTCCTCATTTGCATTTTACTTTTCTTTATTTTTATTTTTCTTTGTTACATGCATTGAGGATAATGCCTCACTTGAGTTTGGGGGGGATTGTTACTAGTTAGTTGTCATGTATAGTTACATTCATCTTAAGTATTGCATATCGGATACATAAATTGCTTGCCATGCCTTTGGTTGGAACAAGAATTGCCTAGATTTGATGAATATTTAATGATGACATTGTCAATGTACTTAATTGATAGAACTTTTTATTCTAGGATAAATGTGGAAAAACTTAGAATCTTACTATGATGCTAAACTTGATGAAACATTGTTGTGGCTTGATTGATTTAAGGAATTCTAGCGAACTTAGGTTGATAGCTAAAAAATTGGAGGATTAGAATAAAAATTGGATGAATGCTAGAGGTGCCCAAAATTGGCTCTAGTATGTGCTAAAAATTTATCGCTAGAGGTGCCCAAAATTGGCTCTAGTCGAATAAATTAAATAACTTAAGAAAACTAAAAACAAAACACTAGAGGTGCCCGAAACCAGCTTTAGTTAAAACATGTTAAAAGAACCCAAGGAAGTAATTTGAAAACCTCTTGTTTGCATAGAATCTGAAAAATCAACTTGCACACAACTCTGCATACACTCACAAGCATTATATTTTGATTCTGAGTAATTCCTAAGTTGTCCAAAAAATGAAAAGCCAATCATACTTTGTGCCATAGTTCTGAGGATTGAAATCAAGTTCAAAGCTAAGTTTGTGAAAATTGAAGTCTTGGCGGGTAATTATTAGTTTGCATTGCTTGAGGACAAGCAATAGTTCGAGTTTGGGGGTGTGTTAAGTGTTTAAAAGTATTATTTATTCACCTTTTTTATTCATATTATTGCTGGACTTAGGATCATATTAGTTGCATTATTAGCCATTCATGCATGTTTGCATTGTTTCCTTGGTGATTAAGCTTGATATCATATTTTGCTTAATTTTGTGGAAAAAGGTGCTGCTGATAGTTATTTTTGTGTGTGCAGAATCACTTGCCAAAGCAAGGCTAGAACCAGTTGCTAGGGCAATACAAGAAGGAGATACCGACGCAGTTATCAGGGTAGTGCATGAAGGAGATGCCGAGCTAGTTGTCAGGGCAATTGTCGATAAGGGATAAGATGATATGGCAGCCGAAATTGATGACTAGATAAACCCAAGATGACGTGGAGCAATGTTAAATCCTAAATGAGTTTGATTTCCATGAAGAGGTCAAAGAGAAATTAAATCCCAAGAAGATAGGACCAAGTCGTCACCTCAAGGAGGTGCAAAGGGGAGAGAAATAGGCAAGAAGCTTTCAACCATTCTTCATCTTTTTTTCTTGTTCGATTAGGTTTATGTTAAGGACTCTTTGTTTTGTGTTTCTTTTGAACCTAGCCATGAACTAAATCTATTTGGCTAAGGTTATTGTGTTTTGTGGTTGTGAGAAATAATTGGATTTTTTTAGGTAATAAGAGTTTTCACTTTCAATTCAAGGTTTACTCATTCTTGGTTTTTATTCTTGTTTGAAAGTGAATTGGGAGAGGATCTCATGATTCTTTCTATTTATCTAATATCGGGAGAGTTAGATTCAAGAAACGAATGAGTATGGTCTTTATTTAATCTATTGATGGTGAAGATTAATCCAGCTTAGGAATAAGTTAAGGATTTCAACGGCTAAGAGGAGCACAAGATTGATTGTTGTTCACCCATGATTCACGCAGGGATGTATTGTCAAGGCATGCACAATTAGATAGAGTTTTAACTTGGGGATAAGAAGAAACCATTGAAGAACGCTCTGTCGAACCTTGAAGTTGCTGCCCAACCAGTAGCCCAGGCAATCGTTCGATTAGTTGCCAAGGCAACCCAGCTGCTCAAGTTGCCACAACAAATGAGTTGCCCTTGCACTCTTTTACCAAGACGATCCAATTGGCTATCACACCTTAACTCACAATAACCTGGCCTACTCCCTCTCTTTTGATTACATCTTCTTTTACTTTATTGCTTTCTAGTTTAGTTGTTAGTTAAAACTCCTACAATCACCTACTTGTGTTTTTACTTTTTATAGTGCAAGAGATTGAATTATTGAAGTGGCACCAATCCCTATGGAGACGATATATTTTATACTATAACTTGTGACATGTACACTTGTACAATTGTGGAGCACTTGTTACGTGCAACATATTCACACACCACATGGAAGTATTATATAAGATTGAATGGCATAGATCGATTAAAATGCCACTTGAAAGTGGTTGATTGCATACGAAAACAACCAATTCTGCCCATGTACTTCTCATTACATAAACAGACAAGTTGTGTATTTTCCTCAAACAGTGTCCACTCATATGGCATTAATATGACATTCTAACCAATTCCTCTGTTCGTATAGCATATTTCACCTATTTCCCTAAATTAATTCAAATCATTAATTTTCTTCATGTATGGACGTTGATCACCCAATGTAGTTTATTGCAAACTTGTATAATCATGGCATGCAGCTCATCACTCATCATTCACAATATCGAAACTGTAGATGAACACCTTGTAATCACCTTTAGACTATTAAAAAATGATATCGAAACTGTAAATAATGAGGTGTATTCAGTTATGAAATGAATAGATTAATTTTTAAAACTCGTATTAGATGGTAAATAATGAAAACGGATGTAAACCCGAATGAATGTTTTCAAGTGTTCTCTAATGGGAGGCTTGAGTTGTTTTTTTAAGGCTTTCCATAATCGATTTAACAAAGTCACAGAAATATAGATAAATAGTTCATAGCAAAGCGACATCACTTATAAATCTTCCAAGTAAGGTAGGCACAAAGGTCATCAGTCCAAGTTGGACTAAGGATTTTTTTGAAAGATGGATTGTACTACATTAGCCATAAATGCAAAAAAGTATACAACTCTATTGACTTCTCAGCCTATGTGCGAGACCTGGAGGCCGATGTGATCGGCAAAGATAGCATGCGCATCAGGCAGATGAGAGGCTTTGATCGATCTATCAAGCTTCTCGACATTCAGTTTGTTAACAACTACCATGGAGTCTCCATCGATGGTTGCCTTTTTCCAATTGTTCTCCATGGCGATCTGTAGGCCCAAGGAGAAACATGCCTCAACTGTCTCGGCAGTGTGCACCCCTAGATCTTTTGAGCTCTCGCATCAATAACCAAGTCATGGGAATTTTGGGCAACCACTCCAACCGATGCGGCCCCCGCATTTGCCAAGAACGTGGCATCAACATTCACCTTGATGGTATCCTCGGGTGGGCAAGACCATCGTTTGGCGCGGCTGCATAGGAATAAGTTGCTTGTGGGTTCATGAGCGGCCGAGTAGTCCAAGCTCAACAGTTGGGCATAGTCCACTACTGCTCGGATTGGTAGGATCTTGTTCTCGTAGACAAGCTTATTTCTCCGGTTCTAAAGGTTCTATAGTAGGACGATGAGGAGTGTGAATTGGTATTTATCCAGTTTCTTGAGCAAGTCTTCCATCCATTCTTTGTAACTCGAGAAAGGCCAATTTGGCATTGTAGGCAAGAGATCACACATATCAAATGCTTTCTTGAGGGTCGGGCAGTCAAGAAAAGCATGTAGACATGTTTCAAGTCCATTGTTGCACATCTTGCACGTACCAGTGTCGAGACCCATAGCTGGGAGCTTGTGGCCCGTGAGAAATACATCATGGCAAAACCTCCACTCAAACAATCAAATCTTGGGCAGTGTCGGTATTCTAGCCATTGCTTTCCAAATAGAAGAGAAATCCCTGTCAACATTCCTTTGAATTAGCAGTCAGTTGTAGCCGGACTTAGTGGTGTAGTTCTCGTACGAGTGGTGTCCCCAAATAAGCATGTCACTCAAGTAGGGTGCAATGGGACATCGGTTGATCGAGTGGGCATCTTCATTCGAGAACACTTGGTTTAATTTGACCACATTCCAAGTCGCCACATTATGAACCATAAATTCCCTACATTTGATCGGATTGATGGCATTGTCCAAGTGACTACCTTCCAAAGAGATTGGCTTGGCACCTCCCCATTTGTCTTGAAAAAGTCAAACCGAGGAAACCTTGTTGGAAAAGGGGCGTTAATAATCCAAGAAAATAAAATAAAATAGTAAAATAAAATAAATACTGATTATTATTAAATTGAATAGATCATAAAGTTAATACAAGAATATTTGAAATATAAATCAACTATTAAAATAGTAAATTAAAATCGTTTACTTGTGTTGAGGCCTGTGTAACACAGTTTCTTTAAGATAGATTCTTTAAGACAGACTCGTCCGCTCCTATGGTGCTTGAGAAACATTGGACGTCTATCTCCCATGATACAACAACAGAATGAGCAAAGTAGTAACACGACTACAGTGATCAGCGAACCGTAAGCTCGTCTTCCTTTATCACCGAAAACACTTTAGAAAATCACAGGGTAAAAATAGTAGAAAATCTTCATATTTTTGTCGTACTTAATGTAACACCCTAAACCCGGATGTCACATTTGGGCCTTAAGCCCAACCCGTTTCCATAAAAATTCTCAAACTCGGTTTAGCCCAAAAAGGTATTTTCCAAAACATTAAATCCAATAGTTAAAAACATAGATAAACATTTAAATTGTTACAAATGAGCTCCACTTTAATTTAAAATATTTACACATTCGACTTGATTAATACAATTTGCAAAGAATAAGGATTACAGACTCCATCACGTAAGGTCCTATGAATACACAACCCACTAAATAAAAGTACCATATTATGGAAATCACCCCATGCTAGAATCTTGTACTGATAGTGCTCCTCGATCTCATGATCCTACTATCAACCTACGCATGGAAACAATGATTTCGAGCACTGAGCTTACAAAGCTTAGTGGTACGCATCTACTCTACTATACTTCATGCTAATCATAAACATAAGCATGTAAGCTAGTATGAGCAATAAGTAGAGATAAATAAACATGTGGCGCTACCACTAGTCTCCTAAACACATGCTCTCATCATAGCAATCATCATACATGGCACACAAGGAGGCAATGTAACATCATAGAGATATGGCGCTACCTCTAGTCACCTAATCATATAGCATAGAAAGCAGGCATAAGCTTCTCCTAGCATATAAGCATTATACCACAATATAGGAGTGAGGCACGCGACCACTAAGCATCGGGATACATACACTCTATGGGGTGAGGCCCGATTCCACTAAGCATCGGGATACATACATCGAAATTAGGAATATCTCATCAAGCATCTTTGAATGAGGCCAACATCAACTAAGTATTGGGATCCTACATTCGAGAATCTTCAACCATGGTGTTGTTGTAACACCCACTACCCGGTCTAGGAGTTAAACCAGTTTAGGAAGTGTTTTTGAACAAACATTCAGTTAAAAATACAATATTTTAAAAACAAACATGCATGTAGAATTTAGAGTAATTTAAACTTTTTAGCAAGTTCCAAAAATAAATTTCATATACAAACAAGTATGCACACACATTATGCATTACACTCTATTTGATAGCTCTTAATATATATAAACTTTATTTTCTTCTAACCATTTAAGACATAAAGATCATTGTTTTATTAGACGCATAAGTTTCTAGTTTCTAATGTTACCATTTTTTTGAAACACCATTATCGATATAGCTTAAGGGTTATTTAGGGTAACAATGAACCATTCTAAGAAAGTCTTTAAGTCTTAACATTCGTATTATTAAGCTTCAAATCTTAATTTCAAGATTGCTAGGTCATTTAATATGTTCTCATTTTCTTTTTTAAACACTACTGAATAACTTTCACTCCTTAACTCAAATATTCCTCATTAAACATTATAAGGATTTCACATGGTAAACATCACTACTCAACTATCCAAGGCATAACTATAACATTCATATCACAATCGCATATTCAAATACATTTAAACACTTGCCTTAACCTTAGCCTTACCTATTCATTCATTCAATCGAAACATGGCATTAACATCACTAACTTGATCTTGCTATCACATACGTATTTCATTTACAACAATATTAGCCATAGTCATTCATTATTTCAGTCTTAGAATTAAACTTAACAATAATCCTATATCAAGACAACTCTTAATTAAACGTAGGAACATAGTTTAGCCTAGCCAAGTATATCATTTTCTAGAATAGCAACCATCTTTATAATACACCTGATAAAACTCATGCATACAATCATCTAGCTTAACATACATTCATATTACTCACTTTTTAGGCATAAGTACAAAGTTAGCTAACATAGCAAACAACCATAACACACATGCACAAACATATTGCAATTATTGTACCTTCTTCATAAGGTACTATAGACATTATTTTGAATGCATTAATATGTTAACTAATCACTTAGTTAACATAAACCTTAATCATGTTTTGCCACCCTAGGAATTTAAAGTAACTATAACTATTCACATACTCTAAGCTTAGACCTAGTGTGACTTGCTACCGGGAGTTGACACGATCCTTGCTTAACTGCATGCTAGCTACCTGAAAGATCAACCAAACACAAGTAAGTTCTAAGGAACTTAGTGACGTAACTAGACCAACACATTCACTCAAAGATATAAATATATTTACTTATATAGTATTCTTTATGTTTAGCTTTGCTTGATTTTCATTCTTTTTGCCAAATTTCCTTCCATTATTTCAACTTACAGGTTCCTTAAGCCATTTCAAGATTGATTCACCAATAACAAATATTTCCCCTACGTAAAGATTGTATGAACAAACTTTATCATAAATAACACTCTTCTTCATATGATCATACACTTTATGTACTAAAACAGTCCCAAACAGTCCTTGTTTAAGTTGCAAAACAATCATTTATTAAGTTTACAAAAGAGTCCATTTTAGTTGCAAAAAAGTCCAATACTTACTTATATATATTCAAAACTGTCCAAAATTCATGTGTATACATATATATGTACAAAACAGTCCAATACTTACTTATATATATTCAAAACTGTCCAAAATTCATGTGTATACACATATATGTACAAAACAGTCCAATACTTACTTATATATGTTCAAAACTGTCCAAAATTCATGTATATATATATATATGTACAAAACAATCCAATACTTACTTATATATATATATATATTCAAAAATTGTCCAAAAATTCATGTGTATACATATATATGTACAAAACAATCCCTATTTGATATTAACAAGCAATGTGACTAAAAGCAACCAAATTACTATATTCAACACATGTAATTAAGCTTTCAAGGCTACCCGACTTGTCTAAAAACATAATACCACCATCACATCCAGCTATTGGATTTTTCAATCGAATAAAATAGCTTCTACATGAATTATCTTGATTCTCAAAAATTTGAATTTCATTACCATCACATAAGAGTGACCATTACAAGTATTTTTAACAGAATTAATTAGCCATATCAAAATTTAATCGAATACTTAACTATCCCCGTAACTCACAGAATTCAAAATCAATACTTTACGATTCCAATATACTTACAAATTCATCAAGTCAATGGCCATTATCAAACTTATTATTCGAATTATGGAACGTAAATACCATATAAAAATATTCTAGAAATCTAATCACAATAAGGTCGATAGGAAACCTATAGTAACATCTAACATACTATCCACATAGATTTAGCATATAATATAGAATTTAGTTTCTCAAAATTTACTAACTCTATAATCAATGAATTAAGTTAAGATATCTTGAAATTACTTCAATTTCTAAAGAGGGAAAAAGGAAAATTACTTACCCTTTTTATCTTAATAATCTAGAATATGTGTCAATCATATTCTTTTACCAAATATCCATCAAGTCATGTAAAGTTCTAAACTTGAATAAGAAACTAGCTATTATTACTTTAAGCATTCGAACAAAACATTTTCATTCACATAAAAGGATATACAATGATTATTTAGGTACATTATTACTTGTCATGCAAGTTATTAAGGTAATTCATCGATTTAACTTGTATATTACAGTGTTTTTATTAAACATAGTCTTGAGAATCAAGTAGCCTAGATACATGAATCCCCAACCAACTGTAGCTAAAATAAGGTACTCAAAGTACCGGTCAATCCCTCATACTATAGCCAAGTGACCACAACACATCCCTCCTACTGTCACCTCATAAGGACCGTAGTCCACCCCAAACACGAGCTCTATGGACTCTATGGCCTGCCAACTATACCTATGACTGACTCGAAACCAAGGCTTTTCAATTATATCATATCATATCAGAATCAGAGTTGAGTTTAGCTCCTTATTCAGGTAATCAAATAACATGTCTTATCCAGATCAGAGATGAGCATAGCTCCATATTCGATTGATCAAAAAAGTATGATTCCATTGATTTATTTACTTATATCACAATATTTCTCATGCATCTTTAAAGTTATCAATTTATATCAATATGATATAACTTCATGCCTCTCAAATACCAACATAAACATTCACAGATCATAGTTCATGTCACATGATTCATTAATATTTCTCAAATCAATATATATAACTTACCTAATTAAATTATTATCAAACACTCAATCAAAGAGATACTAACATCCACATAACAAGAATTTATACCATGCTTCACTTCATCATCAATCAATAACTCATGCAAGTAACTTACCTTGAGCTTACCTATAATTGCATCATTATGCATTATTTGACCAAACACATTAAATTATAAGATTATTTAGTTTAATTTAAACATATCTTGTTTACAGCTATTACAACTCTAACTGTCCATTTACCATTCGTTGATTGCTTATCCTTTTTTTATCATTTCTCAATCTTTAATTATCCTTGGATTTGAACCAACATTGCATTTCGGTCATAGGCATTTATTTTAATGATATTTAATTTAACATCATCTTTCACACAAAGGTGTAGTTACACTCACCTTATCCTGAAGTTACGGGATATCCTAATCCACTAATTGCATCGAAGATTTCTTCATTCAATACTTGATTCACTCGAGCCCTTTGATTTTGAATTGTCCCTCCTTACTTGACCTTGCTTCTTCCACCAATATTTAATTCAAGCAATACAAATACAACTATTAATATCCATACCTTTCATCATACATTTACTCAAAATGCATAACCAATATCATCATACATTTACTCAAAATGCAATTTATAACCTTAATTCTTTTGGATCATATAAGAACTGTGGCTTCAGAACAAAGTACAATTGAAATTTAAATTTTACTCCGTTAAAACTAGATTAAAGACGGTTTTAATGGTATAAGCCTCAAATTTAACAAGATCTCAAAAATTTGACAATTTTCCTTCCATGGTGGTTGGTTTTGATGGATACATGTAAAAAGAGCTAATGTTTGATTCAGAACTCAAATCAATCCCGAAAATGAGAGACAAAACTAGAATCAAATGGTTCTCTCCTTTAACTCCTATGAATTTCAAAATCACCAGAACAGGGCTTTTCCCATACCATTGTTTTGCCAGTTTAAGTGATCCATTTTATTTCATTAATTCAAACCCTTTGTATTCCACCATAATTTGTGGAATAATTATCTTTATATACAACTTTTCACTATTTCCAAAACAGCTCTTTCTATCAAAATGGATCGTTCAATTAATATCCATACCTTTCATCATACATTTACTCAAAATGCAATTTATAACCTAATTCATGGAGTGAAGGAGTGGCTTACCAATTATGAATTTTACTCCAAGAGTAAAGACCAAAGCTGCCCAAATTTAGCCTCTCTTCAAGCTTCCCTTTTTCCTTCCATGGTGGTTGGTTTTGATGGATACATGTAGAGCTGAGTGAAGGCTGAAAATGAGAGAAGAAACTCTCTCTTTCTCCCATTCAAAATCACCGATCAGCAACCCCACATGTGCCACTCATCCATTTTATTTCCTTAACAAGTGTATTCCACCATAATTTGTGGAATAATTATCCATGCAATTTCCTATTTCCTCTTTCTATCAAAATGGCCATCAATCAAAGTTTCTATTTAATTCACTTTAATCCTCAATCACTATAATCTATCACACGGAATTTTAATTTCATTGATAATACTACTTCTTGATATACAATCCATCTCAAACCTTGTAATATGCTCACTTAACAATTCTTAATTGATCCTTAACTCTTTTAATTTCATTAACTAGCTTATTCAATTAGCTCCAACTAAGTCTTTTAGAAATCCAAAGATAACATTTCAAAGCTTGTGATCATTAATAAAAACTCATATACCAGTTTTAGGGGTATTATAGTTGCAACACACTCTTTCTCTTCTTGGGTATTCGGATCCCATCAAAAATGGTAACTCATCCATTTAGGTGTCTATATCAGCACATAGTGTAATATCCCAAAATTTACTAAGTTGATTAAGGGTCATTTAGTACTAAGATAATAGCTTAAAAGCTAACTTAGTGACTAAAATGACAAAAATGCAAAAGTTAGGATTTCTCTAATTATGGGTTTTGAAAAGGAAATTTCTAAGGTATAAAGGTCTCATGTGATAGATAGTGAATTGAATAAGGTATTATTAAAGTTTGGTTGAATTCCAAGGAAGATTGGAATGGGAATTGAAGTTTAAAAAGTTAGTGACCAAAATGTAAATTTTAAAAATTTTATGGCTAAAGTATAAACTTTGGAAAAGTTTGGGGAATAAAGTTATAATTCCCTAAAAGTTAAGAGTTTTTATTTCATAAATAAATATATCACCTAAGGGTGTGAATCGAATGCAAAATTATTGGTTCGATCCGATACTTCGATTATTGGGAAAATCACAATTAAAGTTTAAGTGGAATTTGGAAACCGGATCGAACTGGAAGATTTTGAAATTTTTCCATATGATAGAGAAAGGTTACAAAAGTCATTTCCAAGTGTTTTAAATATTTTTAGTTTGATTCAAGATGAATCCTACAGTTTTTTTAGTAAAGGATTATTTATCGGTATATTGGATCGAATAGAAATTTTGGAGACTGATCCAAAAGCTATGGAAAAGTCATAAAATTTTATTTTATGAATATTGTATTATGGTTGGTTGAATTCTAACTAGATTTAGTTAGATTGTAATGGAATGGCAATTTTGGAACAAACTAGTAAATAAAAACTAGTTGGAGGGCAAATTGGTCTTTTGGCAAGGATGGAAATTTTAAAATATTTGAAAGTTATAAAGGGAAATTTTGGAAGAAGTGAATTGAAGATTAAATCTTAGCCCTTGATTGATGATAAAATCAATCTCAACCGTTGGATAAAGGGGTGATTTGGTAATTTCACTATTTAAATGAATTTTAAATTCATTTTTAAGATAAATGTGGCATATTTTGGAGGAAATAAAAGTATATGGTCAACAATATGAATAAAATTTATCTTGAATTTCGAATTTGAAGGGAGGAAGAAAGAAAAAAAATGGAGAAAAATTTCCAAGTTCGATTTAAGCCCCGAAACTCAATTTTCAGGTAATCTTTTCAACTACAAAGTTGTTCTTCTCTTCAAGCTCTATCTTTTAATATCAATAACTCATGGAATCCATGCTTGGTTGATGAGAATTTACATGAGAAAGAAATTAGGGTTTATGGATTGGGGCTTTTGAGATTTATGATTCCATGATTGAATTCAAGTTGAAATCAAGTTAGTATGATGTTAAAATCATGATATTGAGTTGGGATTTAAGTTTTACATGTTTTGATTATTATGAAGATGATTAGGGTTTATGGATTCAATTTTAATTTAGGGTTTGTGATGTTGCAATAATGATCTAGTAAGCTTGAATTGTTGTTTGGAAGCAAAACCCTAAGTTAAATTGTGTAGGGACCATTTCGGCAACTTGAAAAGTTGAAGGAACAAATCTGATTTTTAGAATTTAGAGTGTATTTGTGTTATTAATGATGTTAGAAATAAGAAAATGAAGTTAGAATGCCAAATTGATGTTGAATTGAATTAGTGACCATTTTGACAATTTGTCAAAGTTAAGTGACCAAATCGAAATTGAAATTTTGTATGGGGGCTAAATCTGATTTTTAGTTGTAATGATGGAATTAAGGTAGTAATGTTGAATTGAGGACTAATTTGCAAAGTTAAGAAGCTTGAATCCTTATCTTTGCATTTTAGTGACTATTTCGGTAAAGAAGGAAAATTAAGGAGAGTTATTGTGAATAATTATTTGATGAAGAAGTTCATAAGATGATGGTTTAAAGCAAGTAATTGGACTAAAATGAAAATTAGACAAGTAAGGAGAAGTTAGTATAAAAGTTGAAGTTGTTTAGGGAAGTTGTGTGGAAAAACTGGTTTATGGTAGTAACTTTGAAAATTCACCATAAAATCTACAAAAATGGTTAGATGGTGAATTTTATACCAATGTAAATATTTGTTCATCTAGTTTCGTTTCCAACAAACGGAAACCGATTTCGAGTTCCGAGTAAAAAGATATGAATTTTTAAGTGGTGAAAGGTCAGAAAACAGTATAGCAGGTTGTTCCGAAATTCAATTCTAGAAATTGACTTTGAAAATTTGCCACAAATCGTACAAGTTGAATTTGGGCTATTAATTTATATGGTTGAAAAGCTTATTGATTCTAGTTTCTTTCAAAACAAACGGAATCGAAGTTTCGAGTTTTAGTTTATTTTATAGAAATATTTCTTTGGGGGTACTGTAAACTGCCAGAAAATGAGAATTGATACACTTTGTATCTAAGGTTGAATAGTAAGCTTGAAAGGATTAATGGAAGTTCAAATTGGTCACTAAGGACCATAAAGAGTTTTTGAACAATATAAGGATGAAGAGAAAATGTTTGGATATTTTTTATTTGAATGATTATTTTGGACAATATGTCTAAGATATTGTTAGACTGGGATCGAATAAATATTTTACTTATTTGAATTATGAAGTTAAGTTTGAATCAAGGGACGTTCGAGGTAAAATGAAGGAAAGGATCAAAGAGGACTTAGTGAGGCATACTAATATATGGCCCAGGTGAGTGCAATTGCATACATGTCATACTACATTGATATTTTATACATGATTGGGATGGCTTACAATGAGCCTACCCTAAATTATTGTTGATGTGATATTTATGTCATTGAGTATATGATTGACATATCGTAATACGTCAAGAATTGAAATATAAAATGCATTGATCATATGATTACTTACATTGATGAGATTGAAATATTAATTCTATTATAAACTGCCAAATGTTGATATATATATATATTGATTAATATATGTTGCCACTGATGACATAAATGATGAAATAAAGCCCAATGTATGATATAGAGGTTTGATGGTATAGTTGGATATCCATAGGATCATAAACAGTTGTATAAATATTCCAAGCACTTCGGTGCAATATTCATAAATACTCATTGAGGGTATACTCATGCAAAGTTTGGGTATACGGAAACACTTAGGGTGTTAAGCACTACGGTGCAATTTTTATTAATACTCAATGAGGGTATACTCATGCAAGGTTTGGGTATACGGAAGCACTTAGGGTACTAAGAACTAAGATGCAAATAATAAACATACTCAAGAAAAGTTGGGTATGGGGGCATGACTCATGTACATAGAATCTCTTAATTCGATACTTTGGGCTAAGTATATTGAAATGAAATCAAAGAAACAGAATGATAAGCTTGAAAGCTTGCAGATAGAAATGGAAAAAGGTAGTTGTAAGCATTGGAAGCTTACGGATAGAAATGGCAACGGTATTGGTAAGATCTAATCTTATCTCTTTGGTATACACATATGCTATTATATATTTATTTATGTTAACGAGCATGTAATGGTAAAATGATCATAAGCATTGTTAATCATTAATATTGATATTATGACAATTGCACTTGATTTTGAATTATTGCCTCACTAAGTAAATACTTAGCATGTAACTGTTTTACATGTAGGAAAAAAGAAATGGTTGGAGTAAGAAGCATAAATGGACATCATCAATAAATATCAGGTACATCAGTATCAGTAAGATATCTTTTGACACTATTTGGTATTTACTAGTTGGCATGTATATTAAAATGCTATGCTTGCTCTAATAGAATTTGTAATTTATTTGGAATTTGGATGAATTTTAAATCATGCAGTTTTTAGGCAGTTTTACTAATTATATAAAGACAAATTAAATTGATAAGTTGCTGCCTAAAAATAAACTCGATTTGAAGATGAAACTATTATTTTTAAAATTTACACAAATAACTAGATTTGTAAATAAAAACTAAATACATTGTAATATTTTTAAAGAAACAAAATTTTACCGAATTGCAAATGTAGAAGGTTTTATGAATGTTTTGTGACATCTCTAACTTGTATTCAATGATGGATACGGGAAAGGGATGTTACACATAGCAAGGACACATATGCCACACAACATAATGACGGCTCTACTGGTGACGCCACTGGTACTGAAAAACTCGTCTCAATGAGATAAACATAATAGCGGTGGAGATGTCGACAACGGACGATCGAATCTCCGAAGATCAAAGTTTAAAACTCTCATCCCTTAATTTCTCTCCTAATTTTCTATTTCTTTTTTCCCTCTTTACTCTCTCTCCAACATAATATCTCCCATTTTTCTCCTATCATCATCATTTTAAAATTCAAACCTTCCCCATCCAAAGTAATGGGCCCATCTTCAATATTCTTGACTAGACTTCCAAAATAAAGGCCCATAACCCGGGTTTGAGATTTGATTTGCTAATTCAAAATTGGGTCGTTATTGTTAAACCTAGTAGGTTTTTATGCTATTTATAGGGGTAGGAGTTTTATTGGAAATAAAACTTGTGAATTATATAAATTTTATTTAAAATAAAATTCATTAATTAAATAGCATTATCACAATAATATCTGAATTAAAAGATAATATTTTATCCTTTTAATTTTAGAATATTCAAAAATAATATCCAAATTTAAAGATAATATCTTATCATTTATCCTTTTATTTGAGATATTGAAAATGCTATATTTAAGGAAAATTATCTCGTAGTGGGTTAAAAATATCTACAAGCCCATAGAGGGCCCGACATGTCCAGACGTTCACGTCGCCCATATTATATCAGCTTAAGTTATTCAATAACCACCATGTAGGGTCTTGTATATAAACATATCCCACGCTTGGTACCCTATCAATATAGGAATAAGCTTTTTCTTTTTTCCTTAACTCAATTCACAAACCTACTTTGAGCCTCAATTTCTCATTCATTACTCATCCGTTTTGAGCGTATGAAATATCTTTGTAAAGGTCTCATAAAGTAGAATATGAAGCCATAATTTCATTATTCGAATCTCCATATTTACCCATAGAAAATATGACTTAAAGTTTCCACTTTATCATATTTTTCCAACAATCCCCCACATGAATGAAATTGATTTGATCAAAAACATTTTGACTCAATGTGGTGATAGATTCTATGATCAATAGTTGCATAGGATGGGTAGGTGTCCACCTTTGAACCTTCCCTTGTGAAATTATATTTACTTTACTGGTTGAGCAGTAGACGCGATGTCCTTGAATTGTTCTACCATTTGTGTAAACGATGATATACCTCACACAACTACCTCTCTAACTAGGTTTTTAGCTCTCATGGTTATAATCATATGGTCGTGAACATCTTCCTGGTTATGCAAGAGTTTAAGAGAACTATTCCCCAATAGTCTTCTTGAAGCGGCCCCATATCACTCTCACATAGGTGACTTATATTGTTCGGCTCTCCGAAACACACAATGATCATTAAAAGTATTGCTTAGCCTATTCCACTTTTGATCACTATTTATATCATAGGAACGAACTTAAGAGAAGAACCCCTTGTAATCACTCATTTTTGTCCGGGTTTTAGTATTATTAGTATTATTTTAATAGTAATATTATTAATATAAAATTAATGAAAAAATCAAAAAATAAAAATAATAATAATATAATTTAAAAAAGTAAAAAGTAAAAAAATTAAATTAAATTAAAAAAGGAAAATTTGTGGAGGAGGGTGCTCCACATCACCTCACCCTCCCCAAAGTGCCTATAAAAGGCAGGGGAGGGCTGCCAAATTCACGCACTAAAATCACCCAAAATTTCGGATGAATTGGCTCCCAATATTGGGAGCATGGCCGGTCGAACAAGGCTGGCAGGGGTCGGGGGCAGTGCCCACGGCCCTAGTTGGTTCGATTCAACATTCGATTGGGGTCCTATTTTGGATCCGATCTAGTTAATTTTTGAAGGGATTGTGGTAGATCTCGATGGGAGTCAGACGAGTTTGGGCTCCTAGAGAGGTATATTTTTATTTATGTTGTTTGATTTAATACAATGTTGTTTAATTTTGTTCCTATTTTTAGTTGGTATGTTTTATATTAGTATTTTATGCTTTGTATTTATTTATGTTTTAGATTAATATTTTATTTATGTTAGATTAGTTTTTATCTATGTGTTAGATTAATATTTATGAATGTTTTAGATTAGTATTTTATTTATGTTAGATTTGTTTTTATTTATGTGTTAGATTAATATTTATGTATGTATGTTTCAGATTAGTATTTTATTATGTTAGTATTTATTTATATTTTTATCGCATTGTATTTATTTATAGTTGTCATGTTTTAAGTTGCATTTCGGATATATTATTGTCAATGTGGTACCTTTTATTCGAGTGTAAATGTGGCCAGTATCAAACGCAGTGATGGTGGTCTATCAGTTTACTCTCGAATAACGGGGTCCTTAAAATCTACTCGCACTTATAACTAAATTTTAATTTAATCGTCGCTTTAATCTGGAAAGTTTAATATTAATAAAGCGGTAATGATTAAAGTACCAATTTTGGGCGGTGTGGGGGTGCTAATCCTTCCCCATCCGTAACCGACTCCAGAACCCGACACTTTTAAAATCTCTGGTTTTTTATGGTGCTCAGCCTACCTTAGTGGCCGGTGGCGACTCTATTTTTAAATAAAATATGAATTTTTAAAACCCTACGGATGATTTTTAAAATACCCAAAATACCCTTAAACACCTTGTTGCGCGTAATAAGTGATCCGCAATTGTGTAAGTGTACACGTCGCAAGTTATAGTATAAAAGATATCGTCTCCACAGGGATTGGTGGCACTTCAAGAATTTAATCTCTTGCACTGTAAAAAGTAAAAAACCACAAGTAGAAGATTGTAGGAGTTTTAACTAACAACTAAACTAGAAAGCAATAAAGTAAAAGTAAAGTATTGGTAAAAGAGTGCAAGGGCAACTCAGTTGCCGTGGCAACTTGCACAGCGGGGTTGCATTGGCAACTAATCGATGGTTGCATGGGCGACTAGCTGGGCAACAACTTGGGCGGTTGGGTAAAAACTTCAAGGTTCGGCGGAGCGTTCTTCAATGATTTCTTCTTATCCCTAAGTCGAAACTGTAGCTATTTGTGCATTCCTTGATAATACATCCCTGCGTGAATCAAGGGTGAACAACAACCAATCTTGCGCTCTTCTTAGTCGTTGAAATCCTTAACTTATCCCTAAGCCAGATTAATCTTCACCATCAATAGATTGAATAAAGACCATACTCATTCGTTTCTTGAATCTAACTCTCCCGATATTAGATAAATAGATGAAGTTACGAGATCTTCTCCCAATTCACTCGCAAACAAGAATAAGAACCAAGAATGAGTAAACCTTGAATTGAAAGTGCAAACTCTTATTACCTAAACAAAATCCAATTGTTTCTCACAACCACAAGACACAATAACCTTAGCCAAATAGATTTAGTTCATGGCTAGGTTCCAAAGAAACACAAGACAAAGAATTCCTAGCATAAACCTAATTGAACAAGAAACAAAAAGATTAAGAATGGTTGAAGCCTCTTTGTCGAGATCTCCCCCTTTTGATCTTGTCAAAATTTCTCTCTTCTCTCTTTGTCAAAAATTTTCTCTTCTCTCCCTCTTGGAGCTGACGGCTTGATCCTTAATTTATAGGGCTAGGTCAAAGTCTTTTTGAGGAGGAAGTTAAGTTGGAATTAAATATCTTTAAAGAATATAATTCTTTATTATATTTAAATTCTTTCTAGAACTTCTCCTATCTTCTTGGGATTTAATTTCTCTTTAACCTCTTCATGGAAATCAAACTCCTTTGGGATTTAACATTGCTCCACGTCATCTTGGCTTATCTAGTCATCAATTTCGACAACCATGTCATCTTATCCCTTGTCGAAAATTGCCCTGGCAACTAGCTCGGCATCTCCTTCATGCATTGCCCTGGCAACTGGTTCCAGCCTTGTTTAGGCAAGTGATTCTGCACACACACACACACACATAAAACACACCAAAGCAGTATCTTTTTCCACAAAATTAAGCAAAATATGAAATCAAGCTTGTCTTCCAAGGAAACAATGCAAATATGCATGAATGGCTAATAATGCAACTAATATGAGCCTAAGTCTAGCAATAATAAGAATAAAATGGGTAATAAAAATAGTACTTTTGAACACTTAACACACCCCCAAACTCGAACTATTGCTTGTCCTCAAGCAATGCAAACTAATAATTACCCGCCAAGACTTCAATTTTCACAAACTTAGCTTTGAACTTGATTTCAATTCTCAAAACCGGGGAACAAAGTATGATTGGCTTTTCATTTTTCAAAAAACTTAGGAGTTACTCGGAATCAAAGTATAATGCTTGTGAGTGTGTGCGGAGTTGTGTGCAAGTTGATTTTTCGGATTATATGCAAACAAGAGGTTTTCAAATTACTTCATTGGGTTTTTTTAACATGTTTTAACTAGAGCCGGTTTCGGGCACCTCTAGTGTTTTGTTTTTAGTTTTCTTAAGTTAATTAATTTATTCAACTAGAGCCGGTTTCGGGCACCTCTAGCTAAAAAAATTTAGCACATACTAGAGCCAATTTCGGGCACCTATAGCATTCATCCAATTTTTATTCTAATCCCCCATTTTTTTAACTATCAACCTAAGTTCGCTAGAATTCCTTAAATCAATCAAGCCATACAGTGTTTCATGAAGTTTAGCATCATAGTACAATTCTAAGTGTTTCCATGTTTATCCTAGAATAAAAAGTTCTATCAATTAAGTACATTGGCAAAGTCATCATCGGATATTCATCAAATCTAGGCAATTCTTGTTCCAACTAAAGGCATGGCAAGCAATTTATGTATCCTAAATGCAATACTTAAGATGAATGCAACTAAACATGGTAACTAACTAATAACAATCCCCCCAAACTCGAGTGAGGCATTATCCTCAATGCATGCAACAAAGAAAAATAAAAATAAAGAAAAGTAAAATGCCAACGAGGACTTACTTCGAGAGTTCGTCGTCGTGGATGATTAGTTTCCTTTTGGTCGGTGTCTTGATTCTTTTGCTTGAACACGGTGGTTGCTTCCTTGTTGCCGATGGTGGAATCGATCCTCGTACGGGGTTGTCCTCATCGTCCTCTTCATCGATGTTATTGGCTTTTCGCTTGGGCTTGGAGGATTCGATTGGTGCGGTCTTTTTTGGTGTAATGGAGGACTCGTCCGAATCTGAAAAATCAGACAATGATTCAATACGAGTGGATTAGGGCATAGGTGCTTTACCTTTGGCTTTTGCAGTGGTTGCCGGGGCGTCTTTAGCTTTGGTTGCCGCGACATCTTCAGTGTTGGTTACCGGGGTAACTGCTTGGGCAGGCATAGTGTAGGTTGTCGCGGCATCATCTGTTGCGGTTGCCGTGGTGACTGCTTCATTGGTTGTTGTGGCAAGGATTTCAGCAGGAAAGATGGGAACGGCACGCGGCTGTCCGGGTACTTTTCCTGGATGACTTGGGTGATGGCATTGTTGTAATCCTTCATGTACCACATGAACATTAGTTTTCGGTCTTCAATTTGCCTAAGACGGTTCACCAACGGTTGTAAGATTACTTCAAGTTGTCCTAGGGTTGCTGGCCGAGTTGCTCGGGCATCAGTTGCTTGGGCATTAGGGGTTACCGAGGCGCCAGGAGCTGTCGCGGCAATTGAAGGCATTGGGGATTTTACCATTGCCTCTCCCATTAGCTTTTGGATTTGTGCTCGATTACAACCAGGCTTTGGTAGGGCCTTTTCCTCAGTGAACTCACTTGGGACATGCATCTCCTTGCAAAGATTGGAAATTAAGCAAGGGAAGAAAAGAGAACCCTTGTCTTTTGTACTACATACAAAAATCTCATCACAAATAATTTTTCCAATGTTAATGATACGATTATGCAAGATAGAATGTATGAGCAAAAGATGAGGTGTATCAACGGTAGTATTGTGTGTGGTGGGCATTAAAGAAGTTTTAACAAACTTATTCCATAATTTTGCCTCGGGTTTAAGCCGAAGGCGATTTACCGTGCCCTTGTATTTACCGTTATTCCAATGAGTTCCCGGTAGAGTGAGTTCTTGAAGCACCTTGTCGAGTTGCTTGGGCGTGAGTTGATCAACAAAGGCTTGATGCTCGTCCTTCTCAAAGTAGAGCCCGTAAAAGGTGTTGATGTTTTCGGGGCTTATGAGTATAGCCTTGTCATGAACAAAAACATAAGGATTATCCGGGTTAGGTGAGTGAGCATAGAGTTCTCTTACCCATGAGATATTACCCGGTTCCGATTGATGGAAAAAGATTTTCCACTTTTGATGTACAATCCTTTCGAAGATGAATGGAGTGAAATCTTTCTTGAACCACCGTGTAGCAAACTTCTTGTATCTTGGTTCTTTGGAGGAACTTGGATGAACCAAAAATTCAATTTTGGATGCCATGGATGATCTTGGTTGTGAATTTGGTAAAAACAAAGAAAAGAAAGCAAAAGAAACTAAAGAGTTGCAAGATGAAAAGTAGGAATAGGTTTCTTGGAAGTTAAGGGTGATGGGTTAAATAGAAAAGATAGGTAGTAAATGTGTTGGGTGGGATTAATTTTGGAATAAAAAGAAAGGGGTTTCGATTTAGGGGAAGGGTGACGGCTAGTGGGTTTATGAAAAGGGAAGGGATTTGGCCGGTTATGTAGGGTTTATTTAGGGTAAATTGGAGGCTTAATATAAGCCTTAGATTTAGCCCATTAATTTCCTTGTTGAAGAAGTTTCCTTCTTGAATCAAAATTCCTTTTTATCTTAAACTCTTTTCATACAATTCAAAAACAAATAAAATAAGGATTAAAATTATAGATAAACTAATAAAAGAAAATAAATAAAGATGTGCAAAGAAATTCTTAAAAACAATTAGATAAATATGAAAGAAAGATGTAGTCTTAATCTTAAAGAAAATAAATCTATCCTAAAAAGAAAAAAAATAATCGAAATTAAATAATAAAAAAATATTTTGAAAAAAATAAATAAAAAGAAAAAGAAATTATCGAAATGAGAGCATGCTCATGCATCTCCTAAGGTGACCACTTCTTTGTTACGTTCCACATGGGCACCGTTGTAGTGCTTCAATCTTTGTCCGTTAACTTTTAATTCATATTCGTCAGTGATGGACTTGATTATCACGGCACCATGGGAGAATGTTTTGACAACTTTGAATGGTCTCGACCATCTTGATTTCAGTTTTCCAGGGAAAAGTTTCAGCCGAGAATTGAATAAGAGAACTAGTTGCCCTGGCATGAATTGTCGCGGCAATAGTTTCTTGTCATGCCATTACTTTGTTTTCTCCTTGTAGATTCGTGCATTGTTATAGACGAGTGCAAGGAATACTTCTATCTCGTTGAGGTCCAACAAACGCTTTTGTCTGGCACTTTCCCAATCCATATTCACGGTCTTGATTGCCCAATATGCCTTGTGTTCGATTTCCACCGGTAGATGGCATGTTTTGCCATAGACAAGTCGGAAGGGGGAATACCTAAGGGTGTTTTGAATGCAGTGCAATATGCCCAAAGTACGTCATTTAGTCTTACTGACCAATCCTTCTGTTGCGTGTGATAAGTGCTACGCAAATGTGCAAGTATACACGTCGCAAGTAATAAAGTGATATGAGTATCGAGTATCGTCTCCACAGGGATTGGTTTGGGCCACTTTGCTTAAGTTACTGCACTGTGAAAATAAAAACACAATTGATAATAGAGGTTTTAATTAACGAGAAAAGTAAAAGCAATAAACTAAAAGAATAGATAAAAGAAAAAGAGAGAGATAGGCCAGGTTATCGTGAGTTGAGGTGTGATAGCCGATTGGATCGTTTTGGTAAAAGAGTGCACGGGTAACTCAGTTGTCGTGGCAACTTGCACAACGGGGTTGCCTTGGCAACTAATTGATGGTTGCCCTGGGCAACTAGTTGGGCAACTACTTGGGCGTCTGGGCAGCAACTTCAAGGTTCGGCAGAGCGTTCTTCAATGGTTTCTTCTTATCCCTAAGTCGAAACTCTAGCTACTTGTGCATGCCTTGATAATACATCCCTGCATGAATCAAGGGTGAACAACAACCAATTTTGCGCTCCTCTTAGCCGTTGAAATCCTTAACTTATTCCTAAGCTGGATTAATCTTCACCATCAATAGATTGAACAAAGACCATACTCATTCGTTTCTTGAATCTAACTCTCCTGATATTAGATAAATAGATGAAGTTACGAGATCCTCTCCCAATTCACTAGCAAACAAGAATAAAAGCCAAGAATGAGTAAACCTTGAATAGAAAAGTGCAAACTCTTATTACCTAAACAAAATCCAATTGTTTCTCACAACAACAAAACACAATAACCCCAACCAATCAAGTTAGTTCATGGTTGGGTTGAAAAGATATACAAAGAATAATCCCCAAACCATGAATCTAATGGAAGCAAAGAAGAAGAAGAAATCGAACTCTCTCCTTGTTATCTTGTCGAAATCTCTTCCTTCTTGCCCTTTGGAGTTGTCAAAAATCCTCTCCTCTTGCTCTCTTGTCGAAATTTCTCTATTTTTCTCTATATGGATTGTCAAAATCTCCTTGCTATTTATAGGGCTAGGCCAAAGTCCTTCTTTGAGGAGGAGTTTAAGTTGGAATTAAATTATCTTTAAAGAATATAATTCTTTATTATAATTGTATTCCTACTAGAACTTCTCCTATCTTCTTGGAATTTAATTCTTCTTTAATCTCTGCATGGCAATCAAATTCCTTTGGGTTTAGGCTTTGTTCCACGTCATCTTGGGCTTGTATAGTCATCAATTTCGACTACCATATCACCTTTGCTCTTGTCGGCAATTGCCATGGAAACTGGCTCGGCGTCTCCTTCATGCATTGCCCTGGCATCTAGCTCGGCGTCTCCTTCATGCATTGCCCTGGCAACTAGCACTAGCCTTGCTTTGGCAAGTGATCCTGCACACACACAAAAACACACCAAAGCAGCATCTTTTTCCACAAAAATCACCAAGTTATGTAATCAAGCTCAACGGTGGAAAGAAACATGAATTAATGCATGAATAACTAATTATGCAACTAATATGAGCTTAAGTCTAACAATAATATGAGTAAAAAGGGTACTAAAAATAGTACTTTTGAACACTTATCACGCCCCCAAACTTGAACTATTGCTTGTCCTCAAGCAATGCAAACTAATAATTACCTGCCAAGACTTTAATCATCAAAGACATGCTTCAAACTTGAATTCAAGCCTCGGAACCGTGGCACAATGTATGATCACCTTTTAATTTTTCAGATAACACAAAAATCACCCTGAACAAAACTATAATGCTCGTGACAATGTGTGTGCGTAGTTGTGTACAAGTTGATTTTCAAGATTCTATGTGAACAATAGGCTTTTATCAATTTAATTATCGGGGCATTTATTTTTATTTTCACTAGAGCCAATTTCAGGAACCTCTAGCAAAGTAAGCAATTTCTCATTTTATTTTAGTCGACTAGAGCCAATTTCGGGCACCTCTAGCGATTCTTTAATGTGTATTAACTACTAGAGCTAGTTTCGGGCACCTCTAGCAAAGCAATTACTACTAGAGCCAGTTTTGGGCACCTCAAGCAAGAAATAACTTTTAATTTTCAATTTTAAATTTACCCTAATTTTAAGCAACCTAAGTTCACTAAGTTTCTTTCAATCAACAAGCCACAACCGTGTAAAAAAAATTCAGCATCATAGTAAAATTCTAAGTTCTTTTCATGTAATCCTAAAATTAAAGGTTCTTTCAATTGAGTGCAGTGGCAAAAATTCATCATTGGATATTCAACAAGTCTTAAGCAATTAAATCAAATTAAAAGCATGGCAAGTAACATATGCAACCTATATGTGATTGCTAAAGATGAATGCAACTAAACATGAAACTAACTAGAAACCAACACCCCCCCAAACTCGAGAGAAGCATTGTCCTCAATGCACGTAAAAGTGAAACAAAATTTAAAAGAAACTAAATGAAATGAGTTAGTCGAAGAGGTCGTCACCTCGAGTGATAAGTTTCTTTCGTGTCGTTTGCTTGATTCATTTTTCGGTCGGTGGTTGAATGTTGGTACCGCATGAATAGTATTGCTTTGATTTGATCCATGTTTGCCGATGCAGGTTCACTTGCATGGGCATCAGTAGTTGCCGAAGCCATTGTTGTTACCTGGGCATTGCCAGTTTCTGTTGTGGTTGTTTTGGCAAGTAGTCGGCAGTAAATTTCCTTAGCATGGTGGTTGTGAGCCTTGTTGTGGAAAAGAAAATAAAGAAAACCTGGAAACTAAAGATAATGAAGAAAAATAAAATATCTCCTAAAAATAAAAATAAAAATAAAATATTGAAAGGAGAGCATGCTCAGGCATCTCCTAAAGTGACCACTTCTAATGTTACTGCATATCTGAGAAAACTTGAGGATAGTCATTTTCGATACTTCTTATAGTCCATCCGTACCCTCCATCGGGTGACAATATTGCCCAAAAAGAGTTGGGCCAATGTGCTCCCAACTACTCCATTTTGCATTACCATGGTGGAGGTGTCTTTCTTCTTTGTTCGCTTGTAGTCCATGTATATTCTCCACCTTGCTACTATTCCTGAAGGCACAAATATATTCATAGGAAAAATTATATCCATTCTCAACCATTCAATTACCTCATTCTTGTCGACTTCTATCATGGTTGGTTGTAGCCTTTGTTGTCGTGGCAATTGCTGCTCAAGCCAATTGTCGTGGCAATCAGTTGTCAAATTTTGCTTTAAGTCAAGGGAAGAATCAATTTTCTGAAGAGCTTTATGAATCCAAACACCTTTTTCTTTTGGCCTCTCAACCATCTCCATCAGTAGAGATTTCGATGGCTTCAAATCTACCAACCTTGGTTCCTCAAGACATACCTGCAATGGACGAGGTGAGTTTTTAAAGAATTCAAAAGGTTCAACTATTACCTGCTCATATTCCATTGGCAAAGTATTATCATCTCGTTGATCTTGCATGTGGTCGTGTAATTGCCGTGGCAATTGTAGATGAGAGCAATTTACACATTCCTGCTTTAACATCAACGTTGTAACCTTCTGGGCATCAGGTTCCTCAGAATTTGTTGTAGTATTGTTGTTCTCAGCTTCACCGAGTGTTGTAGTGGCATTGCTCTGTTCAGGCTCCTCAATCATTACCGAGGCAATTTGTTGTTCAAGCTCATCATGTGTTGGGCAGTCTCTCTCATTGGCATCCTCTTGACTTTGAGGTTCTAGTTGTTCCTCACACATCGGAGAGATTTCTTTGTATTGCTCCTTATCCTCTTGCCTTGGGATGTCAGTATCCCTAGGAATGAATTGTTGGTGCATGTTATCCATGACATATGTGGATCTCCCCAATTGATCTTCTGAATCCCCTAAGGTTGCATCCCACTGAGCTATCCTCGTATCCATAGATTTTGATAGTTCTCGAATCTCTTCAATTGATCCGTCAAGTCTAGCTAAGGAAGCTAGTAACGTTTCCTCCAAGGAATTGGAATGCTCTTGAAAAGGACATGAAGAATTTTGCTGCTGGTTCCCTCTATGGTCGTCCATGTAGTTATATGCACCGAAAATGTGAGGGCAATTTTCAAACACATGATGTTCTCCACACATAGCACAAGATTTTTCCATGGTATAAGTTCTTTGGGCTTTTCTCGGTTGGTATAGGTAATCATCAAAGGGTGCAAGGAACTCTTGATTGGATTGATTCATATCTTCCAACATCATCTCTCGAATAGATTGGCTTTTATTTCCTGACATGTTGATGTTCCTTAACTTGTAGCGCACCTAAAATTTTTTTTTTTTGATAAAACAAACAAAAAGAAAAGTTAGTAAAACTAAGAGAAAAAATGCAATAACAAAAACAACTAACACCAATTGCCAATCCCGCAACGGCGCCAAAAAACTTGTTGCGTGTGATAAGTGCTACGCAAATGTGCAAGTATACACGTCGCAAGTAATAAAGTGATATGAGTATCGAGTATCGTCTCCACGAGGATTGGTTTGGGCCACTTTGCTTAAGTTCTTGCCTTTGTGAAAATAAAAACACAATTGATAATAGAGATTTTAATTAACGAGAAAAGTAAAAGCAATAAATTAAAAGAATAGATGAAATAAAAAGAGAGATAGGCCAGGTTATCGTGAGTTGAGGTGTGATAGCCGATTGGATCGTTTTGGTAAAGAGTGCACGGGCAACTCGGTTGCCGTGGCAACTTTACAACGGGTTGCCTTGGCAACAAATCGATGGTTGCCCTGGGCAACTAGTTGAGCAACTACTTGGGCGCGCCTCGGGCAGCAACTTCAAGGTTCGGCATAGCGTTCTTCAATGGTTTCTTCTTATCCCTAAGTCGAAAACTCTAGCTACTTGTGCATGCCTTGATAATACATCCTGCGTGAATCAAGGGTGAACAACAACCAATCTTGCGCTCCTCTTAGCCGTTGAAATCCTTAACTTATTCCTAAGCCGGATTAATCTTCACCATCAATAGATTGAATAAAGACCATACTCATTCGTTTCTTGAATCTAACTCTCCCGATATTAGATAAATAGATGAAGTTACGAGATCCTCTCCCAATTCACTCGCAAACAAGAATAAAAGCCAAGAATGAGTAAACCTTGAATAGAAAAGTGCAAACTCTTATTACCTAAACAAAATCCAATTGTTTCTCACAACAACAAAACACAATAACCCCAACCAATCAAGTTAGTTCATGGTTGGGTTCAAAAGATATACAAAGAATAATCCCCAAACCATGAATCTAATGGAAGCAAAGAAGAAGAAGAAGAAATCGAACTCTCTCCTTGTTATCTTGTCGAAATCTCTTCCTTCTTGCCCTTTGGAGTTGTCGAAAATCCTCTCCTCTTGCTCTCTTGTCGAAATTTCTCTATTTTTCTCTATATGGATTGTCGAAATCTCCTTGCTATTTATAGGGCTAGGCCAAAGTCCTTCTTTGAGGAGGAGTTTAAGTTGGAATTAAATTATCTTTAAAGAATATAATTCTTTATTATAATTGTATTCCTACTAGAACTTCTCCTATCTTCTTGGAATTTAATTCTTCTTTAATCTCTGCATGGCAATCAAATTCCTTTGGGTTTGGGCTTTGTTCCACGTCATCTTGGGCTTATATAGTCATCAATTTCGACTACCATATCACCTTTGCTCTTGTCGGCAATTGCCATGGCAACTGGCTCGGCGTCTCCTTCATTCATTGCCCTGGCAACTAACTTGGCGTCTCCTTCATGCATTGCCCTGGCAACTAGCACTAGCCTTGCTTTGGCAAGTGATCCTGCACACACACAAAAACACACCAAAGCAGCATCTTTTTCCACAAAAATCACCAAGTTATGTAATCAAGCTCAACGGTGGAAAGAAACATGAATTAATGCATGAATAACTAATTATGCAACTAATATGAGCTTAAGTCTAACAATAATATGAGTAAAAAGGGTAATAAAAATAGTACTTTTGAACACTTATCACCTTCCTAGAGAGATTTATAACTTTCTCGAGTATATCCTTCAATTCTCGGTTGGAAATTTCTGCTTGCCCATTATTTTGTGGGTGATATGCCATGGCAATCTTGTGAGATACACCAAAGCGTTGTAACATCTTGGCGATGAGTTTGTTGTCAAAGTGCTTGTCTTCATAACTGATAATTGCTTTCGGTATCCCAAACCGTGTAAATATATTTTTCTGCAAGAATCGTTGCACGGTCTTGGAATCATTGTTGGGAACTGCAGCTGCCTCAACCCATTTAGACACGTAGTCGACGTCAAGAAGAATTTAGAGGTTGCCAAATGAAGATGGGAAAGGTCCCATAAAATCAATCCCCCATACATCGAATAATTCCACCTCGATGATGTTTTGGAGCGGCATCTCATGTCAGTCTAGAAATATTTCCCGTCCTCTGGCAACGATCACATTGCTTGTAAAACTATTGGGCATCTTTGTACAGTGTTGGCCAATACAAACTGGATTGCAAAACTTTGGTCACGATACGTGTTCCTCCAAAATGTCCTCCATAGGGTGAAGAATGGCATTGCCAGAGTACATTCTGCTGCTCCTCTTCAGGGACACATCGGCGTATAACCTAATCTGCACATTGTTTAAAAAAAAGAGGCTCATCCCAAAAGTAATGCTTAGCATCATGGCAGAACCGCTTCATCCCTTGGTGAGTGAGGTCATAAGGTAAAATACCACAAACAAGGAAATTAACTAAATCCGCATACCAGGGTATTGTCGAGGCATGTGTTACCGTGGCAACTATTTCTATGGTTGTCGAGGCGTGCGCGTCTAGAGTTACTGCGGCATGCGCGTCAAGGGTTGCCGAGGCATACGCGTCTATGGTTGTCGAGGCGTGCGTATCAGTGGTTGCCGCGGCGTGCGTATCAATAGTTGCCGAGGCGTATGCGTCTGGAGTTGCCGAGGCGTGCGTGTTAAGAGTTGCTGCGACGTCGAGGGTTACCGAGGCGTCAAGGGTTACCGAGGCGTCAGGGGTTGTCGAGGCGTGCGCATCCATGGTTGTCAAGGTAACTGACAGTTGTTCATCCAGGAATTCATCGCATATCTCTAAATTCGCGTGCTCCTCCCTATTGCTTTCTAAGCATGATAAGTGATCGGCCACTTGATTTTCTGTTCCTTTCATGTCCTTAATTTCAATATCAAACTCTTTTAAAAGCAATATCCAACGAATCAAACGAGGTTTGGCATCCTTTTTAGTAAATAGATACTTAATTGCCGAATGGTCTCTATGAACAATTACCTTTGTACCAATCAAATAGGATCGGAACTTATCAAATGTGAAAACTACAGCTAGTAACTCTTTCTCCATTGTTTTGTAATTCACTTGAGCATTATTAAGAGTTTTACTAGCGTAGTATATCACATGAAAGGTCTTACCTGTGCGTTGGCCTAGGACTACTCCTACCACGAAATCACTTGCATCACACATGAGCTCAAAAGGTAGCGTCCAATCAGTTGAAACGACAATGGGTGCCGAGGCAAGCTTTTCCTTTAGGGTTTCGAATGCTTGGGCGCAAGAATCATCAAAATTGAAGACTTTATCCTGTTCAAGCAAATTGCACAAGGTTTTAGTAATTTTAGAAAAATTATGAATGAACCTCATGTAAAAACCTGCATGTCCAAGAAAGCTTCGGAATCCTTTAACCGAACTTGGTTGGGGTAATCTCTCGATCACGTCCACCTTGGCTTTGTCTACTTCAATTCCTTTGGATGAAATCTTATAGTCGAGCACTATTCCTTCATCTACCATAAATGGCACTTCTCCCAATTAAGGACTAAATTGGTTTCTTCACATCTTGCCAACACCTTCTCTAAATTGCTGAGGCAACTGTCAAAGTCATCCATGAAGATCTCAAGGAAGTCTTCGACCATGTCTGAAAAGAGTGCTATCATGCATCTTTGGAAGGTTGTCGGGGCGTTACACAATCTGAATGGCATCCTTCGGAAAGTATAAATACCGTATGGGCATGCGAAGGTTGTATTTTCTTGATCTTCTGGTGCTATGGCAATTTGATTGTAACCTGAGTAACCATCAAGAAAACAAGAAAAAGGTTTACCTGCAAGACGGTCATACATTTAATCAATAAAGGGTAATGGGAAGTGGTCTTTCCTAGTGGCTTTGTTTAGCTTTCGATAATCTATACAAACCCTCCAACCGATCACAGTCCTGGTTGGAATGAGTTCATTGTTTTCATTACTTACCACCGTTATACCTCCCTTTTTCGGTACACATTGTACCGAACTTATCCATGTACTATCCGAGATAGGGTATATGATGCCGGCGTCAAGCCACTTGATGATTTCCTTCATTACAAACCCTTTCATGGCATGATTTAGTCTTCTCTAGGCCTCAATCAAAGGTTTGTGATCATCTTCCAACAAAATCTTGTGCATGCACATTGCCAGGCTAATTCCCTTCAAGTTGGCAATTGTCCACCCTATTGCCTTCTTGTGTAGCATCAACATTTTGATCAGCTTCTTTTCCTGCTCTGGCTGTAACTTAGAGGAAATAATTACAGGCAATGTATTATCGGTTCCCAAGTAAGCATATTTTAGTTGCCCAGGCAACTGTTTCAACTCAAGAATCGGTGGTTGTTCAATAGAGGGCTTTTCGAGTTTACCTTTCTTACTTGAGTAATCCAGTGGTTCAAAGTATGTACCTGGTCGATTGACTAACTAATTTGCCTCTTCTTGTTGTTCCTCATCGATCGATTATTCATACTCCTCAGGTTCCTCTTGATCGGCAATGTACTTGCCGAGGCAACTAAATTCCTCGTCGAAGTTAAACTATGTTGTGGCATGAAGAAGTTGGCATTCTTCTGGATCATCAGCATGCCTTAGTGTTTGGAACACATTTAGTTTAACTTGCTGGTCATTCACCCTCATTGTGAGTTCTCCCTTTTCAACATCGATCAAGGTTCTCCCTGTCGCTAGGAAGGGTCTCCCGAGAATGATAGGTGCATGCTCATCTGCTTCACAATCCAAAACAATAAAGTCAAAGGGAAAAATAAATTTATCAACTTTTACCAGTATGTCTTCGATTTTTCCCTCTAGATGCACATAGGATCTGTCGGCTAGCTGTAGCATAACTGTTGTAGGTCTTGCCTTTCTGATTCCTAGTTTTGGGAAAACTGTTGCGCATAATAAGTGCTACGCAATTGCGCAAGTATACACGTTGCAAGTTATAGTATAAAAGATATCGTCTCCACAGGGATTGGTGCCACTTCAAGAATCTAGTCTCTTGCACTATAAAAAGTAAAAAACACAAAGACAGGATTATAGGAGTTTAACTAATAACTAAACTAGAAAGCAATAAAGTAAAAGAAAAGATGAATTCAAATGAGAGAGAGATAGGCCAGGTTATCGTGGGTTGAGGTGTGATAGCCGATTGGATCGTTTTGGTAAAAGAGTGCACGGGCAACTCAGTTGCCGTGGCAACTTGCACAACGGGGTTGCCTTGGCAACTAATCGATGGTTGTCTGGGCAACTAGTTGGGCAACTACTTGGGCGTCTGGGCAGCAACCTTCAAGGTTCGGCAGAGCGTTCTTCAATGGTTTCTTCTTATCCCTAAGTCGAAACTCTAGCTACTTGTGCATGCCTTGATAATACATCCCTGCGTGAATCAAGGGTGAACAACAACCAATCTTGTGCTCCTCTTAGCCGTTGAAATCCTTAACTTATTCCTAAGCTGGATTAATCTTCACCATCAATAGATTGAATAAAGATCATATTCATTCGTTTCTTGAATCTAACTCTCCTGATATTAGATAAATAGATGAAATCACGAGATCCTCTCCCAATTCACTCGCAAACAAGAATAAGAACCAAGAATGAATAAACCTTGAATAGAAAAGTGCAAACTCTTATTACCTAAACAAAAATCAATAGTTTCTCACAACCACAAAACACAATAACCATAGCCAAATAGATTTAGTTCATGGCTAGGTTCCAAAGAAACACAAGATAAATAATCCCTAGCATGAACCCAATCGAACAAGAAAGAAAAGATGAAGAAGGAGGCTTGTCGAAATCCTCCTTGCCCTAGATGCTTGTCGAAAATTCTCTCCTCTTGCCTTCCTTGGACTTGTCGAAATTCCCCTCTCTTTCTCTCTTGATTGTCGAAATCTTCTTCCTATTTATAGGGCTAGGCCAAAGTCCTTCTTTGAGGAGGAAGTTAAGTTGGAATTAAATTATCTTTAAAGAATATAATTCTTTATTATAATTGTATTCCTACTAGAACTTCTCCTATCTTCTTGGAATTTAATTCTTCTTTAATCTCTGCATGGAAATCAAATTCCTTTGGGTTTGGACTTTGCTCCACGTCATCTTGGGCTTGTATAGTCATCAATTTCGACTACCATATCACCTTTGCCCTTGTCGACAATTGTCATGGCAACTGGCTCGGCGTCTCCTTCATGCATTGCCCTGGCAACTAGTTCGGCATATCCTTCATGTATTGCCCTGGCAACTAGCTCTAGCCTTGCTTTGGCAAGTGATCCTGCATATACACACAAAACACACCAAAGCAGCATCTTTTCCCATAAAAACTACCAAGTTATATAATCAAGCTCAACGATGGAAGGAATCATGAATTAATGCATGAATGGCTAATTATGCAACTAATATGAGCCTAAGTCTAACAATAATATGAGTAAAAAGGGTAAGAAAAATAGTACTTTTGAACACTTATCACACCTCCAAACTCGAACTATTGCTTGTCCTCAAGAAATGTAAACTCATAATTACCTGCCAAGACTTCAATTTTCACAAACTTAGCTTTGAACTTGATTTCAATTCTCTGAACCAGGGCACAAAGTATGATTGGCTTTTTATTTTTCGGAAAACTTAGGAGTTACTCGAAATCAAACTATAATGCTTGTGAGTGTGTGCGGAGTTGTGTGTAAGTTGATTTTTCAAATTCTATGCAAACAATAGGTTTTCAAATTACTTCATTAGGTTCTTTTTAACATGTTTTAACTAGAGCCAGTTTTGGGCACCTCTAGTGTTTTGTTTTTAGTTTTATTCGACTAGAGCCGATTTCGGGCACCTCTAGCTATCAAAATTTTTTAACACATACTGGAGCCAGTTTCGGGCACCTCTAGTGATAAATTTTTAGCACATGCTAGAGCCAATTTCGGGCACCTCTAGCATTCATCCAATTTTTATTCTAATCCCCCAATTTGTTAATTATCAACCTAAGTTCACTAGAATTCCTTAAATCAATCAAACCACAACAGTGTTTCATCAAAATTAGCATCATAGTAAAATTCTAAGTTTTTCCATGGTTATCCTAAAATAAAAATTCTATCAATTAAGTGCATTGGCAAAGTCATCATCGGATATTCATCAAATCTAAGCAATTCTTGTTCCAATTAAAGGCATGGCAAGCAATTTATGTATCCTAAATGTAATACTTAAGATGAATGTAACTAAACATGGTAACTACTAATAACAATCCCCCCCAAACTCGAGTGAGGCATTATCCTCAATGCATGCATTAAAAAAAATAAGAATAACGAAAAATAAAATGCATACGAGGACTTACTCTGAGAGTTCGTCATCGTAGATGATTAGTTTCCTTTTGGTCGGTGTCTTGATTCTCTTGCTTGAACGCGATGGTTGTTTTCTTGTTGCCGGTGGTGGAATCGATCCTCGTACGGGGTTGTCCTCATCGTCCTCTTCATCATTGTCATTGGTTTTCGCTTGGAGGATTCAATTGGTGCGGCCTTTGTTGGTTCAATGGAGGACTCGATCGAATCTGAAAAATCAAAAAATAATTCTGTAGGAGTTGATTCGGGCATAAGTGCTTTACCTTTGGCTTTTGTAGTGGTTGCCAGGATGTCTTTAGCTTTGGTTGCTGTGGCATCTTCAGGGTTGGTTGCCGTGGCATTAGCTTGTGCAGGCACGATATAGGCTTCCGCGGCATCATCTGTTGCGGTTGCTGTGGTGACTACTTCATTGGTTGTTGGGGCAAGGATCTCGCAGTAAATTTCTTTAGCATAGTGGTTGTGAGTCTTGTTGTGAAAAAGAAAACAAAGAAAACCTAAAAACTAAAGATAATGAAGAAAAATAAAATATCTCCTAAAAATAAAAATGAAAAGAAAAAGAAAAAGAAAAAGAAAAAGAGAGAGAAAATATTGAAAGGAGAGCATGCTCATGCATCTCCTAAGTTGACCACTTCTTTGTTACGTTCCACATGGGCACCATTATAGTGCTTCAATCTTTGTCCATTAACTTTGAATTCATGGTTGTCAGAGATGGACTCGATTATCACAGCACCATGGGAGAATGGTTTGACAACTTCGAATGGTCCCGACCATCTTGATTTCAGCTTTCCCGGGAAAAGTTTTAGCCAAGAATTGAATAGGAGAACTAGTTGCCCTGGCGTGAATTGTCACGGCAATAGTTTCTTGTCACGCCATCGCTTTGTTTTCTCCTTGTAGATTTGTGCATTGTTATAGGCGAGTGCACGGAATTCTTCTATCTCGTTGAGGTCCAACAAACGCTTTTGTCCGGCACTTTCCCAATCCATATTCACGGTCTTGATTGCCCAGTATGTCTTGTGTTCGATTTCCACCGGTAGATGACATGTTTTACCATAGACAAGTCGGAAGGGGGACATACCTAAGGGTGTTTTGAATGCAGTGCGATATGCCCAAAGTGCGTCATCTAGTTTTAATGACCAATCCTTCCTAGAGGGATTTACAACTTTCTCGAGTATACCCTTCAATTCCCGGTTGGAAATTTCTGCTTGCCCGTTGGTTTGTGGGTGATATGCCGTGGCGATCTTGTGTGATATGCCGAAGCGTTGCAACATCTTGGCAATTAGTCTGTTGTCAAAATGCTTGCCTTCGTCACTGATAATTGCTCTCGGCATCCCAAACCGTGTAAATATATTTTTCTGCAAGAATCGTTGCACGGTCTTGGAATTGTTGTTGGGAACTGCAGTTGCCTCAACCCATTTAGACACGTAGTCAACGGCAAGTAGAATATAGAGGTTGCCGAATGATGATGGGAAAGGTCCCATAAAATCGATCCCCCATACATCGAACAATTCCACCTCGATGATGTTCTGGAGCGGCATCTCATGTCGTCTAGAGATATTGCCCGTCCTCTAGCAACGATCACATTGCTTGTAAAAGTCTTGGGCATCTTTGTACAATGTTGGCCAATACAAATCGGATTGTAAAACTTTGTCCGCAGTACAAGTTCCTCCAAAATGTCCTCTATAGGGTGAAGAATGGCATTACAGGAGTACATTCTATTGCTCTTCTTCAGGGACACATCGGCGTATAACCTGATTTGCACATTGTTTAAACAAAATAGGCTCGTCCCAAAAGTAATGCTTCGCATCATGGCGGAACCGCTTCTTCCCTTAGTGAGTAATGCCATAAGGTAAAATACCACAAACAAGGAAATTAACTAAATCCATGTACCAGGGTATTGCCGAGGCATGTGCTGCCGTGGCGATTGCTCCCAAAATTGCTGAGAGGGTTGCCGAGGCGTGTGCATCCATGGTTGCCTAGGCGTCGAGGGTTGCTAAGGCATGCGCGTCCATGGTTGCCGAGGCAACTAAAATTTGTTCATCTGGGAATGCATCGCATACCTCTAGATCCGCGTCCTCCTCCATGTTACGTTCTAAACGTGATAAGTGATCGGCCACTTGATTTTCTGTTCCTTTCCTGTCCTTAATTTCAATATCAAATTCTTGTAAAAGTAATATCCAACGAATCAAACGAGGTTTAGCATCCTTTTTAGCAAATAGGTATTTGATTGCCGAATGGTCCGTATGAACAATTACCTTTGTACCAATCAAATAGGATCGGAACTTATCAAATGCGAAAACTACAGCTAGTAACTCTTTCTCTGTTGTTGTGTAATTCACTTGAGCACTATTAAGAGTTTTACTAGCGTAGTATATCACATGGAAGGTCTTACCTGTGCGTTGGCCTAGGACTACTCCTACCGCGAAATCACTTACATCACACATGAGCTCAAAAGGTAGCGTCCAATCTGGTGGAACGACAATGGGTGTCGAGGCAAGCCTTTTCTTTAGGGTTTCGAATGCTTGGGTGCAGGAATCATCAAAATAGAAGACTTTATCCTGTTCAAGCAAATTGCACAAGGGCTTAGTGATTTTAGAAAAATTATGAATGAACCTCCTGTAAAAACCTGCATGTCCAAGAAAGCTTCGAATTCTTTTAACCAAACTTGGTGGGGGTAATCTCTCGATCACGTCGACCTTGGCTTTGTCCACTTCAATTCCCTTGGATGAAATCTTGTGGTCGAGCACTATTCCTTCATCTACAATAAAATGGCATTTCTCCCAATTGAGGACTAAATCAGTTTCTTCACATCTTGCCAACACCCTCTCTAAATTGCCGAGATAGCTGTCGAAGTCATTACCAAAAATAGAAAAACCATCCATGAAGATCTCAAGGAAGTCTTCGACCATGTCTGAAAAGAGTGCCATCATGCATCTTTGGAAGGTTGTCGGGGCGTTACACAATCCGAACGGCATCCTTCGGAAGGCATAAGTACCGTATGGGCATGTGAAGGTTGTCTTTTCTTGATCTTCTGGTGCTATGGCAATTTGATTGTAACCTGAATAACCATCAAGAAAACAATAAAAGGGTTTACCTGCAAGACGGTCAAGCATTTGATCAATAAAGGGTAATGGGAAGTGATCTTTCCTGGTGGCTTTGTTTAGCTTTCGATAATCCATACAAACCTCAAACCGGCCACATCCTGGTTGGAATGAGTTCATTATTTTCATTACTTACCTTTGTTATACTCCCTTTTTCGGTACACATTGTACCGGACTTACCCAATACTATCGAGATAGGGTATATAATGTCGACGTCAAGCCACTTGATGATTTCTTTCATTACAACCCCTTTCATGGCATGATTCAGTCTCCTCTGGGCCTCAATTGAAGGTTTGTGATCATCTTCCAACAAAATCTTGTGCATGCATACTGCCGGGCTAATTCCCTTCAAGTCGGCAATTGTCCACCCTATTGCCTTTTTGTGTAGCTTCAACATCTTGATCAGCTTCTTTTCCTGCTCAGGCTGTAACTTAGAAGAAATAATTACAGGCAATGTATTATCGGTTCCTAAGTATGCATATTTTAGTTGCTCTGGCAATTGTTTCAACTCAAGAATCGGTGGCTGTTCAATAGAGGGTTTTTCGAGCTTACCTTCCTTACCTGAGTAATCCAGTGGTTCAAAGTATATACTTGGTCAATTGACTAGCCAATTTGCCTCCTCTTGTTGTTCCTCATCGACCGGTTCTTCATACTCCTCAGGTTCCTCTTGATCGGCAATGTAGTTGCCGAGGCAACTAAATTCCTCATCGAAGTTAAACTCTGTCGTGGCATGAAGAAGTTGGCATTCTTCTGGATCATCGGCATGCCTTAGTGTTTGGAACACATTTAGTTTAACTTGCTGGTCATTCACCCTCATTGTGAGTTCTCCCTTTTCAACATCGATCAAGGTTCTCCCTGTTGCTAGGAATGGTCTCCCGAGAATGATGGGTGCATGCTCATCTGCTTCTCAATCCAAGACAATAAAGTCAGTGAGAAAAATAAATTTATCAACTTTTACCAGTATGTCCTCGATTTTTCCCTCTGGATGCACATAGGATCTGTCGGCTAGCTGTAGCATAACTGTTGTAGGTCTTGCCTTCCCGATTCCTAGTTTCTGGAAAACCGATTTAGGCATCAAGTCTATGCTAGCCCCAAGGTCGCATAATGCTTTCCCAACATAGTGGTTTCCAATGGAACAAGGTATTCTGAAACTTCCGGGATCCTTCAACTTGGGTGGCATACGATTGTTCAACATTGCCATGCATCCCTCTGTTGCAGCAACTGTTTCAAACTCTCCTAGCCTTGTTCTCTTGGACACAATGTCTTTAAGAAACTTGGCATAGTTTGGCATTTGTTCAATTGCTTCCACAAATGGCAAGTTGATGTGGACTTGCTTTAGGATATCAAGAAACTTCTTGAATTGATATTCTTTCTTTTGTCACTTCAACCTTTGTGGGAATGGTGGTGGAAGTCGGATATCTTCGATCCTTTCATTAGTTTGGAACCTGATTGATGGCATTATCGGGGCAACTGGAGTTGTCGAGGCGTTATCAACTGGGGTTGCCGAGGCATGCTTATCGCAAGTTGCTGAGGCGTCTTTATCGTCGGTTGCCGAGGCATGCTTATTGCCGGTTGCCGCGGCAATTCCTAGTACAGCATCTGAGGCTTTACCGCTAGGTTCGTCTTGATCTTTTTGTGGAGTTTTGTTTGATGAGCGGGTTTGAGCCTCTCTAAGTTGTTGGCCACTTCTAGTGGTGATTGCTTTACATTGCTCATGGCCAGTTCCTCTTGCGACTTCAGTATCGCTAGGTAAACCTTCTTGCGGTCTAGTACTCAGATTTTGAGCAACTTGTCTGACTTGATTTTCCAATGATTTGATTGTCGGCTCTTGGTTTTGCAATCTCATCTCGGTCTTGTTAATAAAAGCATCAGTTCTTTTTATGAAATTACTATTCTCAGCCATATAAGATTTAGTTTTCATCATAAAAGCATTTAGAGAATTTTCCAAAGAACTAGATGTTGTCGGTTGTTGCTGCGGCAACTGTTGCCGTGGCATATTCTGCTGGAATCCCGATGCTTGTGCATTCTGATTGTTCTGGCTTAGAGCATTGTTGGGATTACTCCATGAAAAATTTGGGTGCTTCTTCCAAGTTAGATTGTATGTATTGGACATCACGTTGTTGTTCCGATTGTAATTCCCCACATAGAAGCCGGATTCTGGATTCTGCATACATTCAGAAGAATTATGGTTATCACCACATAACTCACAAAAAGAATCCATTACCTTGACTTCCTGTGTGTTGTTTGGTTTTTGCATGTTCTGGACCATCTTGGTTAAAGTGGCCAATTGTGCCGAAATTGAATCTGATGATCCTAGTTCATGTATTGTGGCTTGTCATCTAACTCCTCCTCTTCTAGTAGATGGGAATTGATAATCATTCTTGGCCAGCCTATTTAGAATTTGCATTGCTTCCTCCGGTGACTTATCTAGGAGTATGCCGTTTGTCGAGGCATCTAGCATCATCCTTGTTGGTGTATTCACAGCGTTGTAAAACATTGTTACTTGAGTCCACACCGAGAATCCGTGTAGGGGGCATTTGTGTAGAAGTTCTCTATATCGCTTCCAAGCCTCGTACATGGATTCATCATCTGCCTACCGAAAAGAAGTAATGTCATTGCGAAGCTTATCAGTCAAATTTGTAGGATTAAATCTAGCAAGGAAATCTCGACAAAGATCAGTCCAAGATGTTATTGATCCGGCAGGAATGCTATTCAACCATGTTTTTGCCCTATCCCTCAGTGAATAGGGGAATAACCTTATTCGTAAGACATCAGGGGTAACTCCGTGTATTTTGAACGAGTTGCAAATCTCGAGGAAAGATTTCAGATGATGTCGTGTATCTTCAGTTGCTGAGCTGCCAAATTGACCAATTGTGTTGATCTTATTAAACATTATTGGTTTTAACTCAAAGTGGTTGGCTTCAATTTCAGGTGCGACAACTCCTGGATTAAGTCCATCTAGATCTTCTTCAAGATAGTCTCGAATAGTTCTGTTTCGTTCAAGAATCACTCATCCTCCTGCTAGAACATCTTGATTCATATTGTCGTCTTGATTGGCCATTGCTACTCTTATCCTTCGTCTAAGTCTTTGTAAGGTTCGTTCGATTTCTGGATCAAAGGGATATTCTGGTGTAGTCGGTCTCGCCCTGGTCATATACCAATGCAAAACCAAAGTTTGTTAGCCCTTTGAATCTTAAACAAGAAAAGTAAAAAGAAAGTGCAAGAAAATAAAAACAAAATCGCTATTGTCAATCCCCGGCAACGGCGCCAAAAACTTGTTGCGCGTAATAAGTGCTACGCAATTGTGCAAGTATACACGTTGCAAGTTATAGTATAAAAGATATCGTCTCCACGGGGATTGGTGCCACTTCAAGAATCTAGTCTCTTGCACTGTAAAAAGTAAAAACACAAAGACAGGATTATAGGAGTTTAACTAATAACTAAACTAGAAAGCAATAAAGTAAAAGAAAAGATGAATTCAAATGAGAGAGAGATAGGCCAGGTTATCGTGAGTTGAGGTGTGATAGCCGATTGGATCGTTTTGGTAAAAGAGTGCACGGGCAACTCAGTTGTCGTGGCAACTTGCACAACGGGGTTGCCTTGGCAACTAATTGATGGTTGCCTGGGCAACTAGTTGGGCAACTACTTGGGCGTCTGGGCAGCAACCTTCAAGGTTCGGCAGAGCGTTCTTCAATGGTTTCTTCTTATCCCTAAGTCGAAACTCTAGCTACTTGTGCATGCCTTGATAATACATCCCTGCGTGAATCAGGGGTGAACAACAACCAATCTTGCGCTCCTCTTAGTCGTTGAAATTCTTAACTTATTCCTAAGCCGGATTAATCTTCACCATCAATAGATTGAATAAAGATCATATTCATTCGTTTCTTGAATCTAACTCTTCCGATATTAGATAAATATATGAAATCACGAGATCCTCTCCCAATTCACTCGCAAACAAGAATAAGAACCAAGAATGAATAAACCTTGAATAGAAAAGTGCAAACTCTTATTACCTAAACAAAAACCAATAGTTTCTCACAACCACAAAACACAATAACCATAGCCAAATAGATTTAGTTCATGGCTAGGTTCCAAAGAAACACAAGATAAATAATCCCTAGCATGAACCCAATCGAACAAGAAAGAAAAGATGAAGAAGGAGGCTTGTCGAAATCCTCCTTGCCCTAGATGCTTGTCGAAAATTCTCTCCTCTTGCCCTCCTTGGACTTGTCGAAATTCCCCTCTTTTTCTCTCTTGATTGTCGAAATCTACTTCCTATTTATAGGGCTAGGCCAAAGTCCTTCTTTGAGGAAGAAGTTAAGCGGGAATTAAATTATCTTTAAAGAATATAATTCTTTATTATAATTGTATTCCTACTAGAACTTCTCCTATCTTCTTGGAATTTAATTCTTCTTTAATCTCTGCATGGAAATCAAATTCCTTTGGGTTTGGACTTTGCTCCACGTCATCTTGGGCTTGTATAGTCATCAATTTCGACTACCATATCACCTTTGCTCTTGTCGACAATTGTCATGGCAACTGGCTCGGCGTCTCCTTCATGCATTGCCCTGGCAACTAGTTCGGCATATCCTTCATGTATTGCCCTGGCAACTAGCTCTAGCCTTGCTTTGGCAAGTGATCCTGCATATACACACAAAACACACCAAAGCAGCATCTTTTCCCACAAAAACTACCAAGTTATGTAATCAAGCTCAACGATGGAAGGAATCATGAATTAATGCATGAATGGCTAATTATGCAACTAATATGAGCCTAAGCCTAACAATAATATGAGTAAAAAGGGTAAAAAAATAGTACTTTTGAACACTTATCAAAAACCGATTTAGGCATCAAGTTTATGCTTGCTCCAAGGTCACATAATGCTTTCCGACATAGTGGTTTTCGATGGAACAAGGTATTGTGAAACTTTCGGGATCCTTCAACTTGGGTGGCATGCGATTGTGCAACATGGCCATGCATCCCTCTGTTGCGGCCACTGTTTCAAACTCTCCTAGCCTTATTCTCTTGGACACAATGTCTTTCAGAAACTTGGCATAGTTCGGCATTTGTTCAATCGCCTCAACCAACGGCAAGTTGATGTGGACTTGTTTTAAGATATCAAGAAACTTCTTGAATTGATATTCTTGCTTTTGTCTCTTCAACCTTTGTGGGAATGGTGGTGGAAGTCGGATATCTTTGATCCTTTCATTGGTCTGGAACATGATTGATGGCATTGCCGGGGCTACTAGAGTTGCCGAGGCATTGTCAACTGGGGTTGTCGTGGCGTGCCTATCGTTGGTTGCCGCGGCATCCTTATCGCTGGTTACCGAGGCATGCTTATCGCTGGTTGCCACGGTAATTCCTGGTTCAGCATCTGAGGCTTTGCCGCTGAGTTCGTCTTGTTCTTTTTGTGGAGTTTTATTTGATGAGCGAGCTTGAGCCTCTTTAAGTTGTTGGCCACTTCTAGTGGTGATCGCCTTACAATGCTCATGGCCAATTCCTTTTGAGCAAATTGTCCGACTTGATTTTCCAATGATTTGATTGTCGCCTCTTGGTTTTGCAATCTCATCTCGGTCCTGTTAATAAAAGCATCAGTTCTTTTTATGAAGTTACTACTCTCAACCATATAAGATTCAGTTTTCAACATAAAAGCATTGAGAGAATTTTCCAAATAACTAGATGTTGTCAGTTGTTGTTGCGGCAATCATTGTTGTGGTATATTCTGCTTTGGAATCCTCGATGCTTGTGCATTCTGATTGTTATGGTTTAGAGCATTGTTGGGATTACTCCATGAAAAATTCAGGTGCTTCTTCCAAGCTGGATTGTATGTATTGGACATCACATTGTTGTTCCGATTGTAATTCCCCACATAGAAGCTGGATTCCGGATTCTGGATACATTCAGAAGAATTATGGTTACCACCACATAACTCACAAAAGGAATCCATTACCTTGACCTCTTGTGTGTTGTTTGGTTTTTGCATGTTCTGGACCATCTTGTTTAGAGTGGCCAATTGTGCCGAAATTGAGTCTGATGATCCAAGTTCATGTATTATGGTTTGACGTCTAACTCCTCCTCTTCTAGCAGAGGGGAATTGATAATCATTCTTGGCAAGCCTATTTAGAATTTGCATTGCTTCCTCCGGTGACTTATCTAGGAGTATGTTGTTTGCCGAGGCATCTAGCATCATCCTTGTTGGTGTATTCACAGCATTGTAAAACATCGTTACTTGTGTCCACATTGGGAATCCGTGTAGAGGCATTTGTGTAGAAGTTCTCTATATTGCTCCCAGGCCTCATACATGGATTCATTATCTGTCTGCCGAAAAGAATTAATTTCGTTACGAAGATTATCAGTCAAATTTGTAGGATTAAATCGAGCAAGGAAATCACGACAAAGATCGGTCCAAGATCCTATTGATCCGGCAGAAATACTATTCAACCATGCTTTCGCCCTATCCCTAAGTGAATAAGGCAATAATCTTAGTCGTAAAACATCGGGGGTGACTCCTTGTATTTTGAATGAGTTGCAAATCTCGAGGAAAGATTTAATATGTTGTCGTGCATCTTCAGTTGCTGAGCCGTCAAATTGACCAATTGTGCTGATCATATTGAACATCACCGGTTTCAATTCAAAGTGGTCGGCTTCAATTTCAGGTGTGACAACTTCTGGATTAAGTCCTTCAAGATCTTCTTCAAGATAGTCTCGAATAGTTCTGTTTCGTGCAAGAATCACTCCTCCTCCTGCTGGAACATCCTGATTCATATTGCCATCTTGATTCGCCATTGCTACTCTTAACCTTCGTCTGAGTCTTTGCAATGTTCGTTCGATTTCTGGATCAAAGGGATATTCTGGTGTAATCGGTCTCGCTCTGGTCATATACCAATGTAAAATAAAAGTTTGTTAACCCTTTGAATCTTAAACAAGAAAAATAAAAAGTGCAAGAAAATAAAAACAAAGTTGCTATTGCCAATCCCCGGCAACGGCGCCAAAAACTTGTTGCGCGTAATAAGTGCTCCGCAATTGTGCAAGTGTACATGTCGCAAGTTATAGTATAAAAGATATTGTCTCCACAGGGATTGGTGCCACTTCAAGAATCTAATCTCTTGCACTGTAAAAAGTAAAAAAAAAACACAAGTAGAAGATTGTAGGAGTTTTAACTAACAACTAAACTAGAAAGCAATAAAGTAAAAGAAGATGTAATCAAATGAGAGAGAATAGGTCAGGTTATCATGAGTTGATGTGTGATAGCCGATTGGATCATCTTGGTAAAAGAATGCAAGGGCAACTCAGTTGTCGTGGCAACTTGCACAGCGGGGTTGCCTTGGCAACTAATCGATGGTTGTATGGGCGACTAGCTGGGCAACTACTTGGGCGGCTGGGCAGCAACTTCAAGGTTCGGCGGAGCGTTCTTCAATGGTTTCTTCTTATCCCTAAGTTGAAACTCTAGCTATTTGTGCATACCTTGATAATACATCCCTGCGTGAATCAAGGGTGAACAACAACCAATCTTGAGTTCTTCTTAGCCGTTGAAATCCTTAACTTATCCCTAAGTCGGATTAATCTTCACCATCAATAGATTGAATAAAGACCATACTCATTCGTTTCTTGAATCTAACTCTCCCGATATTAGATAAATAGATGAAGTTAGGAGATCCTCTCCCAATTCACTCACAAACAAGAATAAGAACCAAGAATGAGTAAACCTTGAATTGAAAGTGCAAACTCTTATTACCTAAACAAAATCCAATTGTTTCTCACAACCACAAGACACAATAACCTTAGCCAAATAGATTTAGTTCATGGCTAGGTTCCAAAGAAACAAAAGACAAAGAATTCCTAGCATAAACCTAATTGAACAAGAAACAAAAAGATGAAGAATGGTTGAAGCCTCTTTGTTGAAATCTCCCCCTTTTGATCTTGTCGAAATCTCCCCTTCTCTCTTTGTCAAAAATTTTCTCTTCTCTCCTCTTGGAGCTGACGGCTTGATCCTTAATTTATAGGGCTAGGTCAAAGTCTTTTTTGAGGAGGAAGTTAAGTTGGAATTAAATATCTTTAAAGAATATAATTATTTATTATATTTAAATTCCTTCTAGAACTTCTCTTATCTTCTTGGGATTTAATTTCTCTTTAACCTCTTCATGGAAATCAAACTCCTTTGGGATTTAACTTTGCTCCACGTCATCTTGGGCTTATCTATTCATCAATTTCGACTAACATATCATCTTATCCCTTGTCGAAAATTGCCCTGGCAACTAGCTCGGCATCTCCTTCATGCATTGCCCTGGCAACTGGTTCCAGCCTTGTTTAGGCAAGTGATTCTGCACACACACACACAAAACACGCCAAAGCAGTATCTTTTTCCACAAAATTAAGCAAAATATGAAATCAAGCTTGTCCACCAAGAAAACAATGCAAATATGCATGAATGGCTAATAATGCAACTAATATGAGCCTAAGTCTAACAATAATAAGAATAAAAAGGATAATAAAAATAGTAATTTTGAACACTTAACACACCTCAAAACCTATTTTTAGTGAAAGAGAAGGATAACGCTATAGATGGCGACTCGCTGGGGAAATTTTTTGGTTTTCAAAAATAAAAGAGAGTCGAGCTTTTTAAATAATTATCGCTTTACTAATATTGGAAATTCTGGATTAAAGTGACTATTAAATTAACATTTGGTTATAATTGCGCGTTTATTTTAACGCATTTAAAATCGCATATAAACCGTCCTTTTAAGTGGGGGAAACGCTAGTGCTTTTGTGTGGATATCGTTCCTCCGTATGGGCTTAGCAAGTACCTTCGAGGCTCCGGTACCTTATGGTTTCATGAGGATATCGTTCCTTCGTATGGGTATAAGCGAATGGGTCCCCCTGAGTTGAACCCGGATGAAAGGAGCCTATAATGGGTGATGATCGGGGGCCTTGCTACTCTTAGTATGGGACAACAAGGACAATTCGGGTACCTCTTAGCACTAAAACTGCATGTAGAGAATATAGAAAGCCCACCATCTTAGAGCTATGCAGATAGCTTAGGTGTTTTAGACGGGATAAATAGGATTGCTCTGCTTGTTGCCTTATCTACTTCACTTTTTATTTATGTATCTATTAATTTTATTCGGTACTAACTCATTTCTTTTTTTGTTTTGTTTTATTTTTTACTTTACACATACTTTTGTTGCATTAGCACTGCATAACATAAAAGTGTTGGTTCAAGTGGTTTGCCCGATCAAAAATCTTTCATCATGGATAAAAGGTACCTCAAGAACAACCGTCAGACATTGGTCAGAAGTCAACTAGTGGGCCCAAGGTAACAGTTTGCCAAGTAAGTGCATAATGTCAGGATATACATACAAGAGTCTACAACTGAATGACCTATGGAAGCTTAAAGAAATTTGGGAATGATGGGATTGACGACTACAAGACCTATATTCTGGTACTTATGGCGACATAGCACATTTAATGTATGTCCGGGTTAATCAGCCTTTGCGTCGAGCCATTTTTCAGTTTTGAAACCTTTCTTTTTGCTGCTTCACTTTCAACGAACATGATATGATACCCATGGTAGAAGAGTACACAGCCTTGCCCAACAAGAAGAATGTTCAAAAGGATTGGATCTATCGAAGCCGCCAATGAACTAGAATTATCCATTGAAGTTCAAAACCTTTACTAAGATGAGTGACGATTGGGTCAACGGCCTGATTTGAGTCGAGATGACAACCTAGCCTGTGCATGGGAATGTATCTAAGATATCATACCCGCACACCCGGATGAGGTGATGAAGATGGATATGTTCTTTTTAGGGACATAGGGTTCGATCATTTTCTCGAGGGTTCTTAGAAACATTGACGTAGCCATCATGGATCTGTTTGAATGCATGAAGCGGAAGGCGAACCCGGTACCAGCAATTTTAACCGAGACTTTCATTTCCTTGAGTGCGACCCAAAAACATGTAGAGAGGCATATATATAGAAGTTTTCTTTTCTGGCTCCAGAATATGGACTCTTTAATTCCTATGAAAGTCGTTCGAAATGGTGATTACCAGCGGAATCAACGCCTTTTTGCATTCATTTTGCATATCATGACATGGTGTTGATTCAAGAACAATTCATTTAAAAGGCTTTCAAAATAGAAAAAAGTATGCTTTGCTGAAAACGATAATATTGCAGTATCAAGTTAGGTCGAGCAAAGACCAATCAAGAAAGAAGACGGTCATATAGTAAGGCATGTGTGGCGCAGAGGATCTAGTGGGGACTATAGAACACAAATTTTAAAATCTTCACATTTAACCCTTTGTAAAAATCTCAAAGATTTTAATTTAACTCCTTCAAAAAAATTTGAAAAATATTATTATTGTGTTTTGAATTCTTTTCCCTCCTAGAACTTTCAAAAAAAACCCTAAAAGTTTCATTTTTAAGTAAGTTAAAACTTTTTGATAATAAAAAGGGGAAATCTTTAAACCAAATGATCTTTGAGAATTTTAATTTAAACTCAAAAGTTTTAAAGACTTTAAGTATACCCCCTTTGGACCGCTAGGATCCAACCCTATTTAGATGCATTATTCAAACATCGGTTTGTTTGCACCCAGATCAACCGAAGAAGAAACTCTTGTCTGCATTATGCCTATACTTGTCAATGTTTTTTAGAAGCCAAAGCATGAAGATCATGATGTCACAAGTCTATGGAGTAGCATAAGAGGAGAAGACGAGGTCACCCATCATCCTGAAGACGATGTCGAGACGGGGAGCACGAGCTTTGCTTCCCGAAGTCAAGATCTCCAAAAAGAAGCTAATTGTTACTTGTAATTAATTATTAGTTTCTTGCAACCAGACATTTTTCTATTGAATGAAAGTCTTTTAAGGATTGTTCGAGAATCAACACCGCATTTGCATTCATGCATTGCATTGCATCACATTGTACACTCATGGCATATTTTACATAACATTATCATTACCTTGCATAAAATTTTTGGGGAGTAATCCATCCAAAGACCAATTAGAGTTTTATCGTGAATAAAAGAATTGAACACACTCAAAAATCAAGATTCGAGCAGTTAGAAGATGGGCTCGAGAAAAAAAGAGAAAAAGTTTGATGCCTTCGATGCAAGAAACTCTGTTTGAACCCTGATTTGGTCATTCCTTCAAATTTTAAAATTCCCAGATTTGCGCATGATGACGGAACAAGATGCCCCAAGATTCACCTGACCATGTTCTGCAAAAAGATGGAGGGCTGCATTGATAATGAAAAATTATTGTTCCACTGCTTCCACGACAGTCTAGCATGACCCACCGTGATATGATATAACTATTTGAGTAGAGACCAAGTTCAGTCGTGGAGACTTAGCCGATGTCTTTTTGGGCCAACATAAATATAATTTGGGCCTAGCACCAAGTCATCATTATCTCTAGGGTACGAGGATGAAACCTGATCAAGGCATCAAGGAATGTGCTTTGAGGTGGCTGTGTTTAGCGACCCAGGTGCAGACTTCAATAGACGAAGAGGAAAGTGACTTCCATGTTTCATGCCACCTTTCATATTTCTTCTTAGATAAGATGCTCGGAAAAATGAAACCAGTTTGAGGACTTTATGACAGTCAGAGAGAGAATCGAACATACACTCTGGCACCTAAGTTTAAAGACCAGACCTACCTAGGAGTAGAAGAAAAGAAAGAGATAGATGGGTACCACTTTCAAGATTCCTATAAAGGTAAGAGAATGAGGTCTGATAATCCATTTGAATCACCGAGGGAAATTTATCGAGCAAGTCTGAAAATATTTGGGGTACTCATTTCAGACATATTTTCTCATTTGGTCGAAGGTTAGCAGCTCACCCCTAGGTCGATGAATATTACACCTGACATATTTGCCCACAACTTTAACCTAAATAGTGCATATGAGTTTTATGTGGGGGCATTGGAGCATGGCACCGAAAAATCCAGAAGCTGGTTGGTGGGGGAGTCCTCGCGCAATAATTGATCCAAAAAGGAAAAACAAGAGAAGTGGCAATCCTACACTACATTGAAAGGGCCGGAATGAGTTAGTACTCGGGAGGTAGTCTGAAGGTTAGGTCCCTATGGTTTTCCCATCAGTTCACAAAGAAATTCTCAATGTTTTGAAGAAAGAAAAAAACTCAAACAAATATTTTTTAGAATTAAAAATCACATTTCCATTTGGAAAGCATTTTTGCATTATTTGATTCTTTAAAGATTTCATTCATTGTTATGAGGTAGTTTTTGATTTTCCATACACATATACACATTTTTTTGAATGGACATATGTATATATCATTTCTATACCATGTCCTTAAATCTCAAATGCAAGAATACATGTGGTTCAAATTCGGAAATCAACTCTAAGTTGCTTATATTTAGAAGAAATTGAAAGTTGTGAGGATATTGCAAATGTGAGCATATGTTAATCCACTTAGGCCAACAGAGGAACAAAGCGAGTGTTTAGACAATGGGCAGTTCCCATTTTAGGAATTTTTCTTCTCAGGCACTTGTCGTTTAAGATCCTTGAACGAGAGTTGACCTTAAACCTTTACCCCCTAAAGGCTTTCTCAGGACATCTATGAATGGAAGGACAAAAGGTATTCTTTCACTTTACTAAGAGAAAGAGATGAAATCAGATAGATTGGACATGAAGGCCATAGAACTACTAGAAAATGGATGAAGACAAATTTATGCTCAGAAAGTAAACCAAGCAACATAAGAAATGGCAATCAAAAGGCCGAAGCAATCAAGAGCGAGAAAACTAAGTTAAATATTGTGAGAAGAAGATATATGAAGACTCTACCGTTCGATAGGCATCAGTTTAGAAGAGCTGGGTACAATTGATTACGTTCAAGTTGAAACAAGCAACAATGTCCAGTATAGATACAGTTTGATTCGAGAATACATCCACATACTCGAATAAGAGGAAAGAGACTCTAGGCTAAAAACCTAAAATGGGCAGTCTAAAAAAGAGAGAAAAGAAAGAAAAAAGAAAGAAAGAGACAAAAAAAAAGAAAAAGAAAAAAAGAGATTACACTCCACTGTTTGGGTTTACTAAAAGGTATTCCTAGATAAGAGTGTTTAAAAAGTGAGAAATAATGCGGCAGCCATAGTAGCGTGAGGCCAAATGTCGGCAGCCATAGTAGCGTGAGGCTAGATGACGGTAGCCAAAGTTACGTAAAGCCAGATATTAAGTCCTTCGGGCGATCAATAAGACCTTCGGGCATGATGATAAGACCTTTGGGCCACCAATAAATCTTTCGAGCATGGTGATAAGTCCTTCGTGTTCGTTCGGTTCGTTTATAGGCCTATGTCCAAGAATAAAGTCAAAATATTGACCAAGTGAAAAATGCAAAGGTCATAGGCTGTTTAATGTACTTCATGAGCTACACTAGACCATATATTACTTTTAATGTGAGCAGTTTAAGTAGATTCACAAGCAATCCTGGTGAAAATCATTAGAAAACGATTGTGAGTGTTTTGAGATATCTTATATACTCAAGATTATGGATTGCATTATTCCATAGATCTTACTATTTAGAAGGATAGTCCAATGCTAGTTGGATATCTGATATTCAAGATATCAAAGGCATAAGTGGATGGAAATCCTCAAGATAAATGGTTATATGCATATCCATAATGGAATCTAAGTTTGTAGCTCTAGACAAGTCTAGAGAAGAAGCATAATGGCTTCGAAATTTCTTGAAGGATATTCCTAAATGGACAAAGCAAGTGCCCACAATGTGCATATATTGTGATGACCAAGCAAAAATTGGTAGAGCATAAAGCTTTATGTATAATGGTAAGTTGAGATATGCGTCGTCGACATAATACCATTAGACAACTGATCTCAAATATATTTATCTTTATTGATTTTGTAATATCAAAAGGAAAGTGTTGTGGATCCGCTAACCAAAGGGTTAAATCGAGATCAGGTTGAGAAAACATCAAAAGAAATATGACTAAAGCCTAAGAAAATTTAAGGCACTATGTGAAGGAAAACCCTACCTAGTTGACTGGAGATCCCAAGATCTAGGTTCAAAGGAACAACCTAAATGCATAGAACTTGTGGTCACTATAGGGGTGTAGCGATATCCTTCTCTTTCGCTAAAAAAGCGGGTTTCGAGATGTTTAGAGGTATTTTGGGTATTTAAAAAATCATCTGTGGGGTTTTAAAAAATTGTATTTTATTTAAAAATTGAGTCGCCGCCGGCCACTAAGGTAGGACGGGCACCATAAAAAATTAGAGATTTTAAAAATGTCGGGTTAGGGAGTCGGTTACGGATAAGGAAGGATTAGCACCCCCACACCGCCCAAAATTGATACTTTAATAATTACCGCTTTATTAATATTAAACTGTTCGGATTAAAGTGACGATTAAATTAAAATTTGGTTATAAGTGCGAGTAGATTTTAAAGACCCCGTTATTCGAGAATAAACTGATAGACCACTATCACTGCGTTTAATACTGGCCACGTTTACACTCGAATAAAAGGGCACCGCATTGATAATAATATATCCGAAATGCAACTTAAAACATGGAAAATATAAATAAATACAATACGATAAAAATATAAATAAATACTAACATAATAAAATACTAATCTAACATAAATAAAATACTAATCTGAAACATACATACATAAATATTAATCTAACACATAAATAAAAACAAATCTAACATAAATAAAATACTAATCTAAAACATTCATAAGTATTAATCTAACACATAAATAAAAACTAATCTAACATAAATAAAATATTAATATAAAACATAAATAAATAAAAAGCATAAAATACTAATATAAAACATACCAACTAAAAATAGGAACAAAATTAAACAACATTGTATTAAACCAAACAACATAAATAAAAATATACCTCACTAGGAACACGAACCCCGACTGACTCCCACCGAGATCTACCATGATCCCTTCAAAAATTAACTAGATCGGATCCAAAATAGGACCCCGATCGAATGTTGGATCGATCCAATTGGGGCCTAGGGCACTCCCAATATTGGGGAGCCGATTCATCCTAAATTTTTGGTGATTTTAGTGCATGAATTTAGCAGCCCTCCCCCTGCCTTTTATATGCATTTTGGGGAGGGTAGAGGGTGACGTGGAGCACCCTCCTCCACGAATTTTCCTTTTTTAAAATTTAATTTTGTTTTACTTTTTAATTTTTTATAGTATATTTTTATTATTTTTTTTATTTTTTCCATTAATTTTATATTAATAATATTACTATTAAAATAATACTAATAATACTAAAACTTGGACAAAAACGAGTGATTACAGCTGCTCCTCTTTGCTTGTTCTTGTGAAATGAGAACAAAGCAAAGATTAAAAGCACTCATTTTTGTCCTACTTCCTTGTTCTTGGCTTCAGAATCACAGGTTCTTCTGGAACTTTCTGCTCTTCTTCGGCCAACTCTTCAAGTTTCAATCTTCTAAATGGAGGATCCATTGGGGAAGACAAAATCTTAAAATCAAAAATTTGAGGTCACAAGTTCTTCCTGCATAGAACTGTTCTCTCTTCTTCTGACTGGAGCCTTGGAAAAGCAAATTCTCCCTATATAGAACTTTAGCTTTTCCTCGGTAAAGTCTTTGGGCTACAAGTCCTTCCTATATAGAACTTTCGCCTTCAACTATCAACGCTGCATGTTCTCCCTATATAGAACCTTTCACTCTGAGACATCAAGTTATGAGTTCCTCCTATATATAACTTTTCACTTTGAGACGGTAAAGCTTGGAGTCCTTCCTATACAGGACTCTTCGCCTTCAACGCTGCAGGTTTTTCCTATATAAAACCTTTTGCATCACGAATAGATTCTTTCGAGTGAGAGTTCCTCCTATATAGAACTGCTAGTCTTCAAACCCTGGAGCTGTAAGTCCTTCCTATATAGAACTTTTAGCTTCTAAAATCTCGTAGTTACGGTTTCTTCCTATATAGAACCTTTCACTGCAAAGGCTCGAAAATATAGGATCTTCCTATATAGAACCTTTATCTTCGAATTAGGGGTTCACGCCAAGCTGGCTACCGATCTTTCTAGACTCACGCTACTAAGGCTGCCGAAATCTTTCTTCAAATTTGGGGATTCACGCCATGTTTTAAGTTGCATTTTGGATATATTATTATCAATGTGGTGCCCTTTTATTCGAGTGAAAACGTGGCCAATATTAAACGCAGTGATGGTGGTCTATCAGTTTACTCTTGAATAACGGGGTCCTTAAAATCTACTCACACTTATAACCAAATTTTAATTTAATCATCACTTTAATCCGAAAAGTTTAATATTAATAAAGCGGTAATTATTAAAGTATCAATTTTGGGCGGTGTAGGGCTACTAATCCTTCCTTATCCGTAACCGACTCTCTAACCCGACATTTTTAAAATCTCTGGTTTTTTATAGTGCCCAGCCTACCTTAGTGGCCGGCGGCGACTCCATTTTTAAATAAAATACAATTTTTTAAAACCCCATAGATGATTTTTAAAATACCCAAAATACCCTTAAACATCTCGAAACCCATTTTTTTAGCGAAAGAGAAGGATATCGCTACACCATTATAGTGACCGCACAAGGTCTATGCAAGTAGGTTGTTCCTTTGAACCTAGATCTTGGGATCTCCAGTCAACTAGGTAGGGTTTTCCTTCACATAGTGCCTTAAATTTTCTTAGGCTTTAGTCATATTTCTTTTGATGTTTTCTCAACGTGATCTCGATTTAACCCTTTGGTTAGCGGATCCACAACGCTTTCCTTTTGATATTACAAAATCAATAGAGATAAATATATTTGAGATCAATTGTCTAATGGTATTATGTTGACGACGCATATCTCAACTTACCATTATACATAAAGCTTTATGCCCTACCAATTTTTGCTTGGTCATCACAATATATGCATATTGTGGGCACATGCTTTGTCCATTTAGGAATATCCTTCGAGAAATTTTGAAGCCATTCTGCTTCTTCTCTAGACTTGTCTAGAGCTACAAACTTAGATTCCATTATGGATATGCTTATAACCATTTATCTTGAGGATTTCCATCCACTTGTGCCTTTGATATCTTGAATATCAGATATCCAACTAGCATTGGAGTATCCTTCTAAATAGTAAGATCTATGGAATAATGCAATCCATAATCTTGAGTATATAAGATATATCAAAACACTCACAATCGCTTTCTAATGATTTTCACCTGGATTGCTTGTGAATCTACTTAAACTGCTCACATTAAAAGTAATATCTGGTCTAGTGTAGCTCATGAAGTACATTAAACAGCCTATGACCTTTGCATTTTTCACTTGGTCAATATTTTGACTTTATTCTTGGACATAGGCCTGTAAACGAACAAAACGAACACAAATGAGGGTATGTTCATGTTCATTCATTTAACTTTAACTGAACAAACGAACGAACACAAACATAAATGAACAAAAAATTTCTTGTTCATGTTCGTTCATTAAGGAGTGGAGCTTGTTCGTGTTTGTTCATGTTCGTTCGTTAACATGATAAACGAACACAAATGAACATGAACATAAACGAACACAAACGAACATATATAATGTGTTAAATATTTAATATTTTGAGTTAGTTCAATTAATTCATTTAATTAACCGATTTTAAGCCGAATTAATCGATAATTGAAATTTGACAAAACTCTTAATCATTAGCTGAAACCTAAAATTATCTAATAAATTAACCAATTTTGTTTTAGTTCGGTTGGTTAGTTAGGTTTAATCGAACAATGAACACCCCTAGACATATGTGAATAAATTTAAATGAACACAAACGAACGAACATAAATGAACATAAACGAAAGGATTACCGAATGTTCATGAACATAAATGAACGAACAAGCCCTTTGTTCGTGTTCGTTCATTTAATTAAACAAACAAAAATGTTTAATAAATAAACGAACATAAAGCTTGTTGAACGGTTCACTTTGAACGTTTGGTTCGTTTGACTTTACTTGGACAGATCTTGGCTCATTTAATTAAACGAACAAAAAATCATGTTCAAGAAATGTTCGCATAGTGTGACTATTAATAAATACCGTTTGAACATAAATAAACATCTTGTCTCATATCTTAAATGGTTCTTGAATTTAACATGCCACTAGTTTGTTTTACCATTTCATTGTTGCTTCCAAAAATGAGTTTGATCAACATACAAACATAGAATAATATATCTAATGATAATTTAACATATACACATTTGCTCATTTCATGAATTGGACACCATCGAACTTCTCATGCCATTGAATCATCCTTGCCAAATTTCTCAAGAAATTATGACCTCGGGTTGTTCCATGTTGTTAAGTGAGTACTATTTTTATTACCTTTTTACTTATATTATTGTATGACCGCTTTGATTTGGATGTCCAAATGTTTCATTGTTTCCTTATGGACAATCTTGATTTCTCTTAATTTTCTTTTATGTCAAATCTTGAATTTAACATGCCAGTAGTGCATGAAGGAGTTTGTTTTACCAATTTCATTGTTGATTGGCCAAAAAAATGAGTATGTGTTAAATCAAGGAGTTTGACAAACATAGAAATAATAGATCTAGAAGGTTTATTATATTCTTTTGGTATTTTTATTCTCCTGTTTGCAAGGGGAGAATTGGGGAAAGCTTGGAGGATCTATTGAGAGAGAGTTTGACTAGGGGCTATCGATTTCTTCTTCTTCTTCTTTCTTCTATTAGATTCATTTATTCTATATCTTTTGAACCCAACCATGAATTCTTGATTGGTTGGGGTTATTGTGTTTTTAGATTCAAGAACAATTGGATTTTGTTTAGGTAATAAGGTTTCTTCAATTCAATTCTTGGTTTTTATTCTTGTTTCGAGTGATTGGGAGAAGATTATTTATCCGAGAGTTAGATTCAAGAAACGAATGAGTTTGGTCTTTATTCAATCTATCGATGGTGAAGATTAATCCGGTTTAGGAATAAGTTAAGGATTTCAACGGTTAAGAGGAGCGCAAGATTGGTTGTTGTTGACCCTTGATTCACGCATGGATGTATTGTCAAGGCATGCACAACTAGCTAGAGTTTCGACTTAAGGATAAGAAGAAACCATTGAAGAACGCTCTGTCGAACCTTGAAGTTGCTGTCCAGCCGCCCAAACAGTTGCCCAGCCAATTGCCCAGGCAGCCGTTGATTAGTTGCCAAGGCAACCCAGCTGTGCAAGTTGCCACGGCAACTGAATTGCCCTTGCACTCTTTTACCAAGACGGTCCAATTGGATATCACTCATCAACTCACGATAACCTGGCCTATTCCTTCTCTTATTTGACTTCATCTATTCTTTTAGTTTATTGCTCTTAGTTTACTCGTTAATTAGAACTCCTATTATCAATTGTGTTTTTATTTTCATAGTGCACTAACTTAAGCAAAGTGCCCAAACCAATCCCGTGGAGACGATACTCTCCCCGGTAATGGCGCCAAAAACTTGTTGCGCGTATTGAGTGCTACGCAAACGGTGCAAGTATATATGTCGCAAGTAATTACATATTCTTTTACTTTATTGCTTTCTAGTTTAGTTGTTAGTTAAAACTCCTACAATCTTCTACTTGTGCTCGTTTACTTTTTACAGTGCAAAAGATTAGATTCTTGAAGTGGCACCAATCCCTGTGGAGACGATATCTTTTATACTATAATTAACGACGTGTACACTTGCACAATTGCGGAGCACTTATTACACGCAACAAGTTTTTGAGAGGTGTTGGTTTCTAATTAGTTTCATGTTTAGTTGCATTCATCTTTAGCAATCACATATAGGTTGCATATGTTACTTGCCATGCCTTTGATTGGATTTAATTGCTTAAGACTTGTTGAATATCCAATGATGAATTTTTGCCACTGCACTTAATTGAAAGAACCTTTAATTTTAGGATTGCATGAAAAGAACTTAGAATCAAACTATAATGCTCGTAACAATGTGTGTGCGTATTTGTGTACAAGTTGATTTTCAAGATTCTATGTGAACAATAGGCTTTTATCAATTTAATTACTGGGGCATTTATTTTTATATTCACTAGAGCCAATTTCGGCCACCTCTAGCAAAGTAAGCAATTTCTCATTTTATTTTAGTCAACTAGAGTCAATTTCGGGCACCTCTAGCAAGAATTTAACTTAGAATTTCTTTATCAAGATCTCTATTTAGGAAAGTTGTTTTAACATCCATTTGATGTATTTCTAGATTTCCGCAAAGCGGCAATTAAGAGTATTATCCTTATAGAGGTTATTCTTGATACATGAGAATATGTATCAAACTAGTCAAGACCTTTATTTTGTTGGTAACGTTTTATAACCAATCTGACCTTGTACTTATCAATTGTTCCATATGTTTTCATTTTTCGTTTGAAAATTAATTTAAAATTTAATGGTTTAGTTCTCGGAGGAATATCCATTCTTACTTATGACTTTGCATGATGGAATCAATTTTACTTTGAATGACATCATTCCATAAAGTGCCTTCAGATGAACGTATTTCATCATTATACGTTTGAGGTTCAACCTCTAACATAAAGGTCAGAAAATCTGATCAAAATGATTTTTCTACCATTGTTCGTTTATTTATTCATTTGCTTTGGTAATAAGGTTATTACCTTTGCAAGACACCCCCACATTTTTAGTACTTGTAGGAAGGGTTTATCCTTTCCATAACTCGTTGGTGTCTTATCTCTTTAATTGTGGGAAACCTTATTTAAAAGGTAATTAGCTTATAGAACAACTTCACCTACATGTTAGGTACATTATAGTACCAATGTTACTCATATAGAGATTCTCCTAAACTTAATCCTTTTATTAAGTTTGAGTTTCAACATTATGCTTATAAAGAAACATTTCTCTATAGCTTCATCTTTGCTTTTAATCAAATACACATATCACTATTTTGTGCTATCATCAATGAAGGTAATAAATGTATTCTTTCAAACAAACATTGACCTCGTTTGAAAATCTATAGTCCAAATACTTATTCCCCATCTTATAGAAATGGAAGCATTTTACAAGAAATTTTGCTTCTTGAACACACCGTCTAATTTGCGGTTTGTTTTCTTGAAGTCCTTTATGACTTCCACTACGATTGCCATGGTAATATTTATCTTAGTAATATTTACCTTAGCAACATTTGAAGATGATAACAACATTTACTTTATCCTCTCTAACAATATGATGATCATCCTTCAGATATTTGACCAAGTTTATCATGGTCAAATATGCAACATCTTTTGTTGCCACGATTTGAAATTATTTCTAATGAATTTCACTGGTTTTTTCATTGTGTCACATAATCACAATCCAAAACAGAAGATTATGAATCTCTTAAACGTTAGGAATTTAGCCAAAAACAAAAACATAATTTCTAACTTTTGTTAGACGCCAAGGATTTAGCAAACTAAAAACCCGAAACAAAAGTCTAGATGGTCTAATAGAAAGAACAATAATGACAAATGCATCAGATAGGTAACTTATGAAAAGATGGGTGGTGCACTAGACACGCTTAAATACCAGGTCTTTCAAATGAACCAATCCTAGACATGCACTTTCATAATGTTTTTCAACATTTATGGGCTTCATTCTCTTATGCTTAAGGAAGTTCTTGAAGTCGTTCCAAACAAGAGTTAGCTTTTTAAATGGCTAACGCCTTAACAAATTCACTTATTCCTTTTGCGAGAATACCATGAGTGATCAATTAAAGTCACTGCCTTTTTATTTGACCGAAATTATCAGAATCGAGTTACCGAGTATCAAAATGGAACAACTATCACCAAAGTTCATTTGCCAAGCTTTCACGTTTTTTTTTTTTTATAAATATGGAGATGAAACAATACGGACAAGTGCCTCGTTAAAAAACCCTCCTAAACCTAAATGAGGGAAAAAGAATGCACTCGTTCGTATTTACAGCATGAATAAACAGCACAAATAACAACACGAAGCTAAGTCACGCCCACGTCAGGCGACCAATCATCATGACCAAAGAGAGCAAATTGTCTGGTTTATTCGCCAAAGTTCCTTTGGTATTCGAAGATCCAATCATCCAAGTGGCTTCAGCTTTAACTATCATCACTAAAAACTATTTAGATACAACTCACATGAATAACCCCAAGTTTTTTTTCTTTTGCACAAACACAAATATGCATAACGCATATGGTGGATTGAGGGATCGGGGATGAGCCACTTACTTGGCCGTTGTTGAAATTACGAGAAAATCAATAAACATCGCTGTGATATAACCACTACGTTGACACTATAATTTGTTCGTCTTGGATAAATTTTAACAAGTCTATCTTAAGATTGTTGAAAAAGAAGCGTTAATAATTCAAGAAAATAAAACAGTAAAATAAAATAAATGTTGATTTATTATTAAATTAAACAGTCCATAAAGTTAAATACAAGAATATTCGAAATATAAATCAACTATTAAAACAGTAAATTGAAACCGTTTACTTGTGTTGAGGCATGTGTAACACAGTTTCTTTAAGAAAGATTCGTTCGCTCCAATGGGGCACGTTTGCAGTGATCAGTGAACCGTAACATCGTCTTTCTCTATCATCGAAAATATTTTAGAAAATCACAGAGTACAAAAATAGTAGAAAATCTCTGTGTTTTTATCGTAGTTAAACCTAGTAGGTTTGAATGCTATTTATAGGGGTAGGAGTTTCATTGGAAATAAAACTTGTGAATTATCTGAATTTTATTTAAAATAAAATTCATTTATTAAATAGCATTATCACAATAATATATGAACTAAAAGATAATATTTTATCATTTTAATTTCAAAATATTCAAAAATAATATCTAAATTTAAAGATAATATCTTATCATTTATTTAAGATATTGAAAATGTTATATTTAAGAAAATTTATCTCGTAGTGGGTTAAAAATATCTGCAAGTCCACGGAGAGCCCGACCAATTTAGACATTCACGTCACCCATATTATATCAACTTAAATTATTCAATAACCACCAAGTAGGGTCGTGTATATAAATATATCTCATGCTTGGTTTTCATCAATATGAGAATAAGCTTTTTTCCTTTTTCCTTAACTCAATTCACAAGTCTACTTTGAGCATCAATTTTTCATTCATCATTCATCCGTTTTAAGCGTATAAAATATCTTTATAAAAGTCTCATGGAGTAGAATATGAAGTCGTAATTCTATTATTCGAATCTCCCCTTTAACTATAAAAAATATGTCTCAAAATTTCCACTTTATCATATTTTTCCAACAAACCTAAGTATCTGCCTTAGGTAGCTGAAATCAGAAGTAGATATTTATGGAGTAGAGCACATGGATCTTGGAAATTTTCAAGTTCCACATATTTTATGGTGGTGTAATTTGCTTGAGTGAACACATAGGTGAATAGAGACAATTGGTTAATCATCAAATCTCGGTGTTTTCTTCTACCTGGTGGCTGATGCCTGATGCCTGGTGCCTGGTGCCTGGTGCCGAAATTTGCAACTGAGACTATATATGGAGCAGAATATACATTTATTTAGATTTTATCTGAATTAAAATTTATTAAGAGTATTCACTTATACCAAATCATGAAAGTAATTTAATAATTTCAGAGGCAAATGTATCTTAGTTATTTTAGAAAGTTTGGGGCTTGAATATATTTTGATATTTTGGTTATTTTAGTCATTCTGACTTTTTTGATTCTTTCAAACAATTTATTTATTTTAGAACTCGAGGGAGAATTTATCATTGACTAGTGCAAATGGAGACGTCCAGTTCATCACATATATTCAACTTCTAATCCAATGCCAACTTTATGGTCCCAACTTTCATAATTATTCAACCTTCTTCATATCTCTTATAATCACATAAACAAACAATAATTTAAACTAACATGTAAATTTATTATTGAACATAATTAAAATTTTCACACTATCTTAAATATCCAACTAAATAATAATATAATTCTGCTAGTAATATTATATTTTTAAATACCCAATAAGGAATTGTAAGGATGAATTGGACTTAAATTTTTTTTAAATAGTCTAAAGGTGATTACAATATAATATCTGTTTATGGATATTTTTAACCCTTTGACAATGTGTATACACCTTGTAGACAAAGCGGTCTAAATTAGTGTCTCTTAGGATGAGCATCATCCGCTTTTCCACTTAAAATTTTGAAAACGCCACTCCATTTCAAAACAAATGTTTGGTAAACCATTGGTATGTTTCGAATTAAATTCATCGGTCTTATATTTCCGCTACATTTTTTTAAATACCAAATAGCATCAGAATTCAGAAGGTGACATTTGCGTCACGCGCATAGGGCTGAAAATGATGAAAGGTAGCTTACCCAAAGAAATAAAGAAGGGAAAGTTATTTTAAGCAAATTTTAAAAGTCTTGTTATTAAAGTAACAATATTTCTAACATCATCGCTTACATGTATATGCATTGTACCAACTATATAGTTTAAATATTTGAAGAAAACCCTAAACGTGTTTGAATGTGGAAAATTAATTACCCGAACTTTTCAAGGATGATGATGAAACTTACAAAGGAATTAAATTTTGGTAACCAAACTTTGATTAATTATTCAATTCGATAATTAAATTTTCAATTGTTTTAATGTTACCATTAAACTTTTAATTTTTATTTAAATTGGTTACTGAGTTGTTAACTGCCTTTAAAAGGGTAGTGTAACAGCTAACAAAATTTGTGTAATAGCACATTTAATCTTTCATATTTATACATTATACTAATTTAGTCCTAATTAAAAAAACCAACAAATTTAACCCCGATCTTTTACACATTAGATTAATTTGATCATATTTTTAATTAGATTTAATTTAATAAAATTGATATTATAAAGAATTTTTTTCATCGTTTTCTCGTTCCCTCTCTTTCTCTTTCCTTCTTCAACATTCAACATCAAAACTCACAAATCAGCTACCATGGTGGCAGCTTCTTTCATCGTCGGCAGTCGTTCTCCGGTAGTCATAAATCCGAAATTGTAGAAAAGCAGGAGACTGATCGATCTTATTACGTGTTGATTAGTGTGGCCATCAAAGACCTCAAAATTGATGTTGTCATTCTACTGTATTTATATTCTTAAGAACTCCTTCAATCCCCACACAATTTCTCTTTCTCTCTTTACTAAACCCCCTTTCTTCTCCTTCTATTTCATTTTAGCAGTTACCCATCATTATAAATGCTCTTTAAAACTTTGGTAAGATATCTAGAATGGAAGATCACAAGGAGGGAAGTTCTTTGTTTTCCGGTGCGGCCTTTAGGCTTTTTCCATTCTTAGAAGACCACCTGCAAGCTTGCTGCTGGTGGAAAAAGCATTTATCTGAGGGGAAAAATCCTTAAATCAAAAGATTTTAAAGTTGACCATAAAGATTAACACCTTACTAAATCTTAATATTACACTCTAGCTCAAAGCTTTGAGGCAGTTGACGAATTTGGGGGACTAGCAGTGCTTATTAAGTCAATGATTCAACAAGCTGCAAATCAAGATATACAAGTACGATTATTGGGGCAATGATACAAAAATAGGAATTTAGTGGAAAAAGGAAGGAACTTCGAGATAATGAAAGGGTAAACTAATTTTGGGTTTTAATGTTAAGGTGGAAGAAAAAGAAGGGAAAGAAGAAAGGAGAAAAGGAAGAAAAAATTCTTTATAATTTAATTTAATATTAAATTTTAAAAATTCTTTATAATATCAACTTTATTAAATTATTAAACTAATTCTAATTAAAAATAAGATCAAATTAAAAAAATGTGAAAATAATGAGGGTTAAATTTATTATTTTTTCACATTATGACTAAATTAATTGAATGTACAAATTTGGAGGACTAAATGTGTTCTTATACAAAACATTTTAACTGTCACGCTACCCTTTTTGACGATGTTAATAGGTTAGTGGCCAAATTAGAGCAAAACTAAAAGTTTAATAATAATATTAAAACAATTGAAAGTTTAATTACTAAATTAAATAATTGATCAAAGTTTAGTGACCATTTGTGAACTTTACCCTTAAATATATGATGAGATTCTTTTTAGATTTTTGAAAAATATTAGGCCATGACCACCGCCATTTTCCTTCCGTTACCTCAGCATAAAATTATGTGCATTTTTTTTTATAATTGCATGTAAAGATGGTATTAGAATTTATATATTTTTTCAATATTAATTAAAATCTTATTTTAAATTTTTAGATCAATTTAGTTGGATTTTGTTATTGATATAACTTTAATATAGAATGGTCCCATCATTTATAAAATAACCTTGGTGAATTAGATGTCTAAATTTTGTTTTGATTCAAATCTTAATATACATAGTCTTTGTTTAAATATATTTTAAATACTGATTTATTCTTATTTTAATTGTAAAGTTTTTTTAGACATTGAGATGGTGAATAAATGTTGTATTTTAATTGTTAAGAAACAAAAAGCAAGACTAGTTAAGATATCCAAAACTTGAATTGTTTAAATAAATGAATATAAAAGAAATGGATTTGAGTAATTATATACTACTACTAATTTTCAACTTTTAGAATATTATTAAGTTAAAAGAAAGAAAGTAAAAAATTGTGACAATGAAACAACCGGGGAAAGAAGAAAAGAACTCAAACCAAAAAAAGCAAAGCAAAGGCCAGGTCAGGACAAATCTGTCATTTTCCGATATCAATTTTAAAGTCCATATCTCTAATTAAAATTTAAAGCAACCAGCGACTATATAAAATTTATGTGATGCATAGAAAGTAAAAATGTATGGTATTTGGGATTTATACGCCTACTCTAAAACCATAACCCTTTCTTCCTTTCTTTGTGATATAGATAGATCCTAGTTATCTCTCTTCAATTCTATCTCTTCTTGTTTGAACTCTCTTAGTTTTTTAATAATGGTGGATCTTCAAACTGTTTGCTGCATGTGCGGCGACGTCGGTTTCCCTGAGAAGCTCTTCCGCTGCAACAAATGCCGCCACCGCTTTCAACATTCGTATGCCTTTTTCTCATTTCACCCATCATCTCCATCTACATGTATGCATATATCATTCGCATCATGGGGTGGCTTGATAGCTACCGCCGTTAACCGAATTCATCTTATCATCATCACAGGCAGATAAGTGGTTAACCTTCTCCACCAAACATCATGGTTTTTAATAGGCATAGCTGAATACAATCATCATATGATTCCATCATATCCCATATCAATAGTTTCTTTCTCTATTGTATGGCTTGAATTGAATCTTCAACTTAAACAATTTACAATTTATTGATTCTGTTAGGTATTGCAGCAACTTCTACAGCGAGTTCGCGGAGCCAATTGAAGCGTGTAATTGGTGCCAAAGCGAAGAGAGCAACTCAAGCTTTTCAAAGAAATCCTTGTCTAAAAATGAATCTGGAATTATAAACCGATCCGAGTATAGGGGTGAGAAAATCAAGCATGGTGATCCTCAAAAAGGAAAGAGCAGCGGAACGCCTTCTCCAAGGTCTACCACCCGCAGGTACAAGCTTCTCAAGGATGTCATGTGCTAAAACCACTTGTTATCCAATGTTTTGTTTTGAACATGGACATCCCTTGGCTTTGTGATAATCAAATACATTATATGTTCGCTACATGGGTCCAATAAAACTCTTGTTTAATTTCTATTGATCCATGTCCCTTGACAATCCTTTCACCGTGGATTTTCTCGGTTTTAGGTGGTGTACGTTATTGTTCACACGAGCATGTAGATTAATCATGCCTCTTCTTGTGTTATGAATAGGCTTTGTTAAGTTAAATTATACTCCAGTTATTAATCAATATCAGCTATCGATACACATGTTAAATAAATCGATTTGCTTATTTACTTATATTTAACAGATAAATGACTATCATAGTACAAAACAATGGAATATATCAATGCAAAACGTTTTTGAAGTAAGCTGATAAAATAATGTAAAGTTGAATAAAATTGGATAGGTTTATAATTTTTTTTCTTTAACCAGTGTCATTGATTATGTAGCTAGGGTTTATTTGGTCACAAGTCACAAAGGGTTATTGGGAGGTGTTTGGACTTCATTTGCATTCGGTTTGTAGTAGTAATGACTTAATTGGTTGCCTTTTTAACCAAGAATTCATAGTACGTAAAGATGCAAAGTTTTACATATTGATTGAAGCTCTTCCATTGCTACTGCTAGGTCCTCCCCCATCATTATTTTCGACGAGAAATAATTAAACAACTGTCTGCAAAATGAGTAGTTTTTTTAAGTCATTCATTCAAGTCATTAGCCTTTGATAAATGATAATTGAAGGTCACGCTTAAACAATTGTACTGCAGTTTTGACTATTACCCCATAGTTAGAAATATCTTCAAATTACACTATCTACTTTGGCCCTTTATGAGAAACCAACAAAACCCTTTCTTGTCGGGGCTCTTGAAGTGCCAATGAAGCCATGACCTTTTCCTTAATCCGCTTTTCTTTTACCCTCTGTTGATGGCATCCGTGGCCATGGATATTACTCACTGATTTCGTTACCAAATATCTCTCTTTCTGTCGTTGTTCCTTGTAAGTTTGGTGTTGGCTAGCTAGTCATGTGGGCTTGATCTGAACGAGAAGGAACTCACCAGAAATGAAACAATCATACATTTTCTTCTCCAAACAATCATGAATAGGATCACATGGTCGCTGCTTCCATTTTCCAACTCACAAGCAAGTGGTTAGTATTTAATATTGCAGGATCTTAGCGCATTGCCAACGGCCGAATATATGATTCATTATCTGGGTATCTTAAAACATATCTATTAGTATATTTCATTCATTTGAAAACAAGTTTGTCGTTAGGGTTGCATGTGAGCACTGATATCAATTCCAGTTTAATTGTTTAGTCATTTTTATTTAATGTCTTAGACAGATTTCGAGTATCTGGTTTTGTACTTTGATCATATGTTAGGGTTCCCAAAAGCATCCATATTTCTATATTTTATATCGGTACTAACAATTAAGTTTTAAATTGATAAACAAGTTGATAGAGAAGAATTAGAATTTTGGTGATGGTTGAGGATGTTTGACGAAATTAATCCAAAAAGCTTCCTTCCACATGGTTGGAACTAAGAGAAAACTGATGGAAACCCTTAAATCTCCATTCCTAGAATGATGAATGGAAATGGACCCTGAATAGCCTTTCTTTTTCTCAGTCGTAATTGATGAGGGAATAACTTCTTGTTTTGCGGATTGCACTTGGATTTTCACTTTCTCCATAGGTATTGATTGTCTCCACTTTTTTCTTCACAACATCACTGCAAACGCAAGGCAAACAGGTAATTGCTTTGTTTAGAAAAAAAAACGTTGCTGTCTCACACTAAAATAAATAAATTATAAACTCTAATTTTAAATTTCAAATCTTAAACCCTAATTTAACTTTATATGTGTTTCTGTTTTAGTTATTTAAATTATTTATTTTTTAATTTAATCACCAAATTTTCAAATATATCTTTTTCATCACTAATCCATTAATCGAGTAACAGCGTGATGTCGGGCTCTTTTTATGTCTGATTTATATTTTTTCCCACATGTACATCCATTTGACTTGTTAATTTCGTTTAATAATATATTATTACAAAATTCAAAGACTGTTGTTACTTTGATAAAGAAGCGTCCATCATGTTCATAGCATTGCCAAAAACTCACAATCAAAGCTAAGCTAATGTGGTCGATCTATACTAGGGGTGGCAATAGGGTGAGGTGGGAACGGTTTTGTATTTTTTATTCCGTCCCTAACATTTACAAGTACGGTTTCGAGAAATTTTCATTAAACGTTTCGAAGATTTTCTCATCCACATATCTATCTCTTACGAATCCTCGCGGTTTTTGGTTAATCTTTGTACCAAAAAAAAAACAAAACTTAACACATTAAAATAAATATTCAACATTAAATCTCCAAAATTATAAACATAAATGATAAATTTAGTTTTACCAACAAGAAACAAATTATTTCAAAACTATAAAACATGATTAAAATACTAACTATTGAAACAAGGCAATCTGCACTACCTTTAAAATAAAATATATAACTAATAATCTACAGTTCTAAATCATGATATGTTTGTTTTAAAAGGAACTAGTTTCGATCATCTTTCCAACTATATAAATTACCTCTTCTAATTTTACTCGTACGATTTATGGCAATTTTTTAAAGTCATTGTCATTGTTGTTTTTGAAAATAGTATTTTCTCCTAACCTTTGCTCACTCAAAAAATAATAGCTCCTGAACCTTTTTAAACGAATCTAGACTTCCGTATGATTATAGAAATATAAGGCTTACTTTTTGAATTTATCTTGTAAAATTTTTGGTGATTTTTCAAAATCATTTCTAAAATAATTTTCTAAGAATTTTGCTGCCAAATTTTTATCACCTTTCAACATTCAAATATTCATATTTTTTTAAAATACATATCAAAATCAATCACCGTGTATTTTAAACAGAATTAGACTGAACCACATTTACAATAATGTAAAGACCACTTTCTAATTATTTTTATGGAATTTACGGAAAATTTTCAAACTTACTCCAGCCAACCATACTCAAACTAGGAGATTAGATTTTTGTTGAAAAATGGGTAAATTACCCTTATGGTCATCCAATATTTTTTGGGATCCCACGGTAATTTATATGGGTACAGTTTGGATATAACAATCTCCGTCCTCATTTAATAATCGGTGATAAAATTTTTCTCGTCTCGTCCCCGTGAATAAAATTTCGATTATTCCCCATACCCATAAATTTAAATCCCCATGATTTTTTTGTTATTCTCCACCCGATTCTCACTTCTAATCTATACGGTGTATTTGGAGGAAGAACTTTGCTTTGGAGCCATTTTTTGACACGTGTATGGTTCTAATGTATCTCGCGGGCAGTGGTAAATGATATTTAAAAGAAACCGAATTTATTAGGTTCTAATTATATTGTATCTTGATTCTTGTGCAGCTCGTCGGTTGGTGGAATTTGCTGGTTTTAATGTGTCCCTTGTATTTCAATACTCATCGGCTGAGTAGGGGAGTGAGGTGTCAGTTGTATTTCCAAATCCATATTTTCACTCCCACTTTCATCTGTAACTTCGATTTTTATTAATGTTGAATTGTAGCTAGATCCATAAGCTCAACTGTTTATTAATGTTGCTTCGGACACTTTAAAAGATCCATTACAAAATATTCTAACATGAACAGAAACATTTGGCATCATTTTTCTACTTCTAAACCATTCCTTCGTTATCATAATCATCAAAAACACGATCAAGTCTGCTTATTTATTTCGGTGGCAAAGTTATTTGTGAAATGGCATGCATTATCACAACTATGATAAAGCGAAGGTGCAATATTTGCGGGCGGATTTAGAAATAATTTTGAGGATGAACACGCATACTAAAAATTTTCGGGTGACTTCACAGTAGGAAATCCAAATTTTATGGTGCATACAATCAATAAAATGGATAATTAATCGAAAGAATTTTAGATTCCATGATGAGCACACACATATTATACGCGAGTCCAAAAAATTTCTGATGGTCATGTGTAAGGAAATTCGGATTTCATGGTGCATACAATTGATGAGTAACTAACCGAAAGAATTTCGAATTCCAGGATGGGTACTTGTCCGCCCTTTACTATATATGGATCCACAGAAGGGGGAAGAGAAATATGCTCCTAAGAAAGAAAGGATGTCCATTGGGTGGCTTACCATTGCACCGAACCTTTGTTGACTCAATTGTACATAGTTTTAGATATTAATACTAGCTAAGATCTTCATTTACCATTATAGAACATAAATTTGTTCTATATATGCATGGTTTTTAGTAGTGAAGCACCATAATTAGTTTAAATTTGGTATTCAGTTTTTTTTTTTCCCGCAAAGCAGAATGTTTATTAATTTTAAATAAGGTAGCGGACTGCCAGCATCATAAAAAGTTCATCAGTGCAAAGTTTCCATAAACATAGACCATGTCTAAAACAAGTTACAATGGAAGACATATACCACCATGCTTTAAAGATGCAAGACTCTAAGCATCGAGACTTTGCAAGAAAATCAGGTAAGGTGTTGTGTTTTTGAGAGACATATCAGAACTTATTCTCCCTGATTTCATTAGACTGTCCAGCTCCAAAAAGAAATCCCATAACGACCACGGACGAAGACATGAATTGGATATCCAAGATAACGTCACTTGAGAATCAGACTCCACCACTAAGCCTGCATTACCTTTCCGTTCTGAAGCAATGAACATATCCAAGACTTGTTCAATTGTCAAAACCTCCGCCCGATCAGAATCGACAACATTATTTGGGCCAAAAAGTAAAGCACGAATCTCTCCACTATGATCTCTCAAGACTTCACCGAAACCCGTCGTGCCAATCCCCAATTGCCGAATTTCGAGGTATCCAAAATCCAATATCTGGCGTCGAGAAAAGCTTATGAGAAGAACAATATTGAGCTGGCTTAACCCACCGGCCACCAAGAACTCTCCCAAGTGTCGATATCTTCATGTTCTGCTTTAATCCAAAGCAAGAAGCACATCTCTAAGGACATAGCGATGCCTCTAAAGATCTTCTCATTTCAAGCTAGCCATAAAGACCATATTGCAGCACCATTGGAAATCAGCCATAGACTCTTGGATCAAAGCAATTATATAAAAAATTCCTTTAGGTTGGTTACCATGGACCAAGGCTGGTCCCACCATGAGAAAATCTTCCTCCAAAACTCGCACACAAATTTGCAGGAAACAAGCAGGTGGTCCCAATTTTCAGTGCTACACGAAGAGCACACGCAGGCCATCAGATTGGGATCAATATCAATCCCTCTACTCTACTGCTAAGGAAATCAAGGACCAATATACAACATCCAGAGAAAGCTGCGGACCCTCGGTTGAGTTTCCAAATGTTATTAAAGTGAAAACCCAGGAGCAGAGACCCAGAATCAAGAAGCAGTGATGTAAGCTTCACGACTGAAAATGATCCAGCTTTATCATGTATCGCTAACCCACTATGCAGTACCACCTTGCTTAGGGATGGCAATGGATCTTGGACACTGCCCAAATCCGTAGATCCAAATCCGTTTTATAGGGTTTGAATGTTAAAATTTTAGACTTGACGGATTCGGGCCAAATCTGGATCCTCTAATTAAAGTACGGATTCGGGTCCGGATCTAACACTAAGATCCGGACCTGGACCCATTTACCCGTTTATAGAAAAAACCCACATTTGGTTTTAAAATATTATTTCTCTTCCTTTACTTTAATTTTATATTTCACATTATTCTTTAATGTAATTTTTATTTATTTATGACAGACACTTTTGAAGAATCACATGCTTGTTCCAGTATTAATGAAGATTCTGATGATGATGCGGAAGTGGTTGATATCATTGATATGATAAAGAAGAAAGTTATTATATTACATAACCTTAATATTAATATTTAAATTTTACAAATATTATTTTCATTAAACAAATTTTTCTCTTTGGTTGGTTGTTTCTTGTTTGTTTTAAGATGTTGATGATTTAAGTAGTGATGAAGATTAACACTCTAAGGAGGTAGAAAGTGCGGTATTCGGCTTGCGACAATGAAATATTTCATGATCTACATTTTTTAATGTTTGTGTTATTCAAAAGACATTTGTGTAATTGTGTTGGAGTTTTTTTTAGACTTTAGTTTATCGTTTATTATTCTATTACTAGTTGTATTGAAATTAATCTTTCTTCCATTAGAGATGTGATGTAAATTAGTCAATGACAATTTTATTACGTTAAAAATAGGTCGAATAATCATTTTTTTAACAGACCCGTTTTGAACCCGAATCTATGAGATTCGTTGGATTTGGATTTAGGTCCCAATTTTCTAGACCCGCAGATCCGGAGCGGGTCTGAATCTAAAATATAAAAATGAGTCTGGATTTGAGTCCAGTTGGATCCGATCCAGATCCGCTCGTTGCCATCCCTAACCTTGCTCACTTCTTCTCGTCCAAGCAACTCCCTACTCCCTAATAAATTATTCCTTCCACCAAATGTCTTCAAAGTCATTTTCACGGACCACCATGGAAACCCTTAACCTTGACCAAACGCTATAGTCTTGGAAAGACTCATCTCAATGGCATGTAATAATTACACATTTGATCCCTATTAATTGTATATTATATGAGTGCGCTTGGCATTGGTTGTACTTAAGATTTTCTGGGTAAAAAATCAAGTCATTGCCACTACACTAATTTATTCATATTGATACAAATTGTACTCTTTTATATAGATGCGCTCTTCTTCCTCACACCAAATCACCATCCCTCGACAAATGCAAAATCACAAGAACTCAATCCATCAAAGATACAAGGTAGAACCCACAACAATCATACATATTATGTAATGTCAACTAAAGTTTGACAACATAAAACATCTCCCAACCACATCACTCGAGCAGCTAAATCATTCATGTTCCTCTTCTTCTTCATCCTCTTCCTCGTACTCGTCGTCTACGGTTGCATCCTGGTATTGTTGATACTCTGCAACTAAATCATTCATGTTACTCTCAGCTTCAGTAAATTCCAAGTCATCCATTCCCTCGCTAGTGTACCAGTGCAAGAAAGCTTTCCTCCTGAACATTACCGTAAACTGCTCACTAACCCTCCTAAACATTTCCTGAATGAAAGTTGAATTTTCGATGAAAGTGGATGCCATTTTCAGACCCTTAGGTGGGATGTCACACACGCTAGACTTCACATTGTTAGGAATCCACTCAACAATGTACGATGAATTCTTATTCTGGACATTGATCATTTGTCGAGGGATGGTAATTTGGTGCGAGAAAGAGGAGCACATATATACAAAAGGGTGCAATTTGAATCAATATGAATAGGTTGGTGTAGTGATAATGGCTTGGGTTTTTTACCCAAGAGATTATAGGTTCAACCCATGCCAAGCACACTCATATTTATTTAATTTTCCTTTAACCAGGAAGAAAATAAATATATTAAATAAATTAAATTAAAAATAAGAACAAATTCATCCAATCGGGTGATGACACATCATCCGATTAATTGATTAATTTTATTTAATTAAATTAAAATTATGGCCAAATTGATATAATATGTAATTAACATGGACCAAATGTGTAATTATATAAATTTTCTTTAATTGCCACGTCACCTCCCGTTAGATTTTAATGATTGTTGGTCAAAATAAGTTCAATTAAATAGTTAGATGATCGAATTTTAAATTTTTGTAATTTAATGATCTAAATAGGTTAGACCCAATAATTGAGTAGTATTCAAGTAGTTTATCCTTATATTTATACTCTGTCACCCCACGCATGTATGTTTCGGGGGAGTCCACCCCCAACAACTCTATGATAGGGGCACTTAGAAGGAGTGAGGCATCACAGATTTTTCAAAGAATTGAAGATCATCCAAAGCACGAAGCTTCGATTGAAATACTAAGTTGAGTGATATATTTCACATTATGTTATTAAGCAAGCTCAGTGATATTAGGACCCTAGCACCCCCCCCCGCCCCAAACAAACAGGTAATTTTAAATAAAAACCCCTTTTTAATATTTAATTAGAAGTATAACCCCTACTAGTATTATTTGGAAAAATAACCCTTAAAACGTCTACGTAATGCGAACTCGCATTCTACAGAAAGCGAGTTTCAAACTCGCGTCCTATAAAAAGCGAGTTCTATATTAAAAAACGCTTAAAACTTTTTTTTTCTTTTTTACTAACTCAATACAGTACTCGCGTTTTGTAAAAAGCAAGTTTCGAACTTGCGTCCTGTAAAAAGCGAGTTTGTCTTATGTTGACGATTTGGGGTTATTTTTTCAAATAATGTTGACAGGAGTCATTCTTCTAATTAAATATTAAAAATGGGTTTTTGATTTAAAAATGACAACAAACAAGTAAAGCAAAAAATCAGGTTTGAGAGTCGCATGGCCAAGCAACTAAACCCCAATAGCTCCCCCCATACAGAGATACTGTAGGTAAAGCCCCCACAAAGGACGATCGCTATGTCCAGCAAGTACCAAGGATCACGTGCACTCTGCAACTCCATATCATGCCAAATCAGTTCAGGCCCCATCAACTGCTTAACCAGAAAAGTTGCAACCCCTCCCGGACCTGGAGGAGCTTTCAAGTGTATGCGCATAACATAATGCATTCAAATTTACCTAAGTCACCATTAGAATTTTTAAAAAATGTAGCAGTCAGAGAAAATTACAATCTTATTAACATTATTACTCTATTTAAGACTAGCCAGGCTAAGGCAGAGGAAGGGGGGCCATGACGGGCAATAATAAAACATGTGTTTAGGGGACCCTACAAAGATGGAGAAGGGGGAGCTAAAGGATTTGATGCACTCCTTTCATGGAGCAGTTTGTGAAAAGTTGCTTTCAACTCTTATCCAACCACATGCACAAGTATACTAATTATTGGTTTTCAGAAAATATTTGAAGAATTTCTCAAAATCTAAACTTTTTTTAGGTTTTGATTGTTAATTATCACTACTGTTTTCCAACTAATTAAGTTTTTGATTGAACATTGAACGGAAATCAATTGAAAACATCATTAATTTACCTCAGTTCAGACAAAAATAGATATTCCAAGTCTTTGACAGCTTGATTTATATGCTTAACACCACAGGAAATACATTCAGCAATTCATTTTTAGTAAGAAATTTTCTAGTTGGAGACCTATTATGAATGGTTTCTGGGTTTAAAATATTTTATTCCAATCGTGAATCTATTAATTTGTGTCATGTTATAATTAATTATGATCTTAACAGCAAATAGAAGTGGGTAGATGTCCCCAAGTGAGGACTAATAGCCATTAGGACAAATTCCTTCCATCATCCATGTAGGGTTTACCCAATAAAAGCAACTCTTTTTATCCTTTCTTACTTGATTAATTACATTACAGCTACAGTTACCTACCTTGAAACATATATACGCACGAGTGACGTGAGACCTACAGCATTCAGCATTCAGTTCATATGTTTAATCAAACAGCAGAGTAAGATTTACCATTTCACGTCCCGCAAAATTCCTATTTTGTGAATACAGTATCTCATCATTCATAAACACACACTTGGGGCTGAAGATTAGGGTACAAAATGTGCATGTTGTGTGAGAGGGCCCACCAATAATTCCTGCAGAATGATATTGCTGATTGAGTTTGATGATGGTATTGGCAAGAGAGATAAATTACAAACAAATATGATATTCATCATAACTTTTGCTTTAGTACGGCCAGCCTCCATTGAGGAGACAATCCAATTCATTGCTTAGCTTGGGATCTCGTCTACGGTCCCTCACTCTACTTTGTATTTTCCCAGAAAATACATACGACGCCCTTGGAGGTTGCTTTTCTAACTCTGCACAGCATTTTCCGGAAAATTCCAGTACTAAACAAAAAAGATAACCATCACATTCCCATAATGCAAAAAGAAAGCCCCAGATGGCCAAACTTCGCATCCTGTTCCTGGCTAAATTAGACAAAGTAAGCAACTCTACCATGAACAAAATTAAACTGCAATTTCAGTTACATATAATGTAATTGGAATTTAGGAATACATATATATATGCAGCGACAAAAATATGTATTATATACTCCAACTCCATTGGTCTAAAGTCGTTGATGTTTATTGTATAATCAATCTCCAACTAATACACTTGATATAAAACATTGAAATTTCAGAAAGAAAATAGGAAGAACGCTACGGAGATTCAACTTGTTATTGACAATGCGATTTCTCTGGCTTCTTTCAAATCTCCATATGTAAGTTTAATGGCATCTCACTTATTATTACTACCACTACTAATCACCCACTTGAGAAAAAAAACGTGCTTGCTGCTGATGATGAAGATGCCGATGCATTATAAGGTCTTTGCCTGAAATAATCCAATGACATTCGCGGCGGGGAAACTGCCACTGTTACTGATGAGGATGACGACGGCGGCAGTGACCCTGTTAATACCACCGATATAAAACAGCACATTTCATTAATACCAGGAAGATTAAACCTCCACAATGAGAAGCTTTCAGAAAAGGACTTTACTTGGGTGGTTATCAGAGGAGGAATTGCGACCATTTTCAAGCTTCGCCTGGTTTTCTTGAATATTGGGTTGCTGCTGCTGTTGTTGAGATTTTCGCCTTCGACGATTATGATCGGCTAGTCTCTTCCGACAGCTACGTTTTCCGTTGTCGAACTCCGAGAGAATATGAAATCTGTACGAACCAACCAACACGAATGAAGCTAAGCATTGATTGCGGTAATTACTCTTTCTTTCTAGACCATTGACAATCATTAGTCTGAGATTATAATTGCCGGGGCTCTATACTATAATAAGCTCAATCATCATCCATAATAACATGAAATATAAATACTGCTAGCACGAAAAAAATAATTCCGGGATAACTGGTTGGATGCATGCGGAGGGTGTCTCTGTATTTTAACACTATTAAATGTAAATACACTAACATGATAATCATCCTACTACAATACGTAGACAGCAAACGGTACGTAAATGCAAAGAACAGGGAGCTTTTACGGACACGTATACCCTCGGGATCACTCTATGTACGGGCAGCCAATCATTGGTCTCCACAGACATTAAAAAGGGCAGTTCCGTCATTCCCAACACATATCACTATTGATTTTTTTTTTAACATAAACACACATCGCTATTGATTATTACTGCAAAAACGGGAAAAAGGCATTTTGGTAAAAATTTCCCAACCTGCTACACTGCTGGCAGAATCGTTGAGTCAAACCCGCGGCGATGACGGTGGAGGCCTTTGAATGGAACTCGCAGACTTTATGCCGGCGATGATAGTGCTTAGCATTGCTAAGATCGGCATTGCAACCCTCAGCTTGGCATCTAGGGGAGTTGGTGGAACTGGGATCTCCCGGTCTAGACCTGCGATAAAGCCGGCTCACAAAGTCATCCTCAGCAGAGGAAAAATACGTACGGCCACCTAAGTTGAGACCAATCCTAGCTGTAAAGTCAACAGGTCTAGATACTTCCTCAGTCTTGGGAACTAGAAAGTAACCGCCTCCGCTCCCTCCAGTGCCGGATACAGGGTCGTGGGAGAGCAATGAAGAGTGTGGTGAAGAGTAAGCAGACGTGCAGGGGTAGATGCCTGGGTCGTATAGGGAGTGTAGATAGGCGTGGGGCTGGGAATGAGTACTATGATGAGTTTGATCTTGGTTAGGATTGTAGAAAGGATTTTGGTGAGCAAAAACAGCGTTGTGTTGATGGGAAAGGAGATTTTTGTTGAAAGATTGCTGCTGGGTCGTGGCTTGGGTAACAATGGCGTAGTGATCGAAAATCTGACGATTTGGGTCGGGTTCTTGGTTAGGGTCTTCCCCCGATAATATTATCGCTGTGGGGTTTCCCCATTCATATTCCAACATTTTTGTAGAAGTTGCACGAGACGACGTTTTTTTCGGTATGATTGCAACTAATGATCTGTCAACAACAAAGAATAAAAAAGGAAATATGTGAGCTTTCAATTCATGTATATATTCCAAAGAAAAAAGAAGAAATTAAAAAGTGGGGTTTGGGATTTTGTAAAGAGTTGCATGAGGAGAGGAGTATCTTTCGTGGGAGTTGAAGGTGGTTTGAGAGATAACCATAACCTTGCACTGTTAGAAGAAGTGGATGAAACTTTAGAAATCCTACCTCCCTCAACTTGTTATTCTCAAGGATGGAGTTCAAGTGTTGAGCTCTCCACTGCTCTTATGGCAACGTTCATGAAGCCCATCGGCCATCACTCTAGTCTTTTAAAGCTCACTCATTTTTTTAGTCTCTTGAAAGCACCAAGTTTGGTTTAGCCCTTTCTGCCTCTCTTTCTCAACAGTCTGTATGTATGCAAGAAACTGGGTAACTAGGCGGCTTGTGCAGATGAGTTTGCGAAAGAGGAAATTACGGTTTAACCCCGATGATGGTGATCGCTACGCGTTTGCGCACAATAAAATTCAGTGCAAAATGGTTGGGGAATGGGTTGGCTTAATCCCTATTGATTTCCTTTCCTTCCCTTTCCCAGTCCAACTAGTTTCGAAATTGGCGCATCTCTTTGGTTTCAGTTATGCTAATGACCCTGAGGTCGGCTTCCTTTCCTGCAGTGTAATGCCAAGGGTTCTGGTCCCACCAACCTCTACCTCTTTGATCAATTTCCCAGAAATACCAGGAAAATGATCATGATTAATTACTTGTTAATTTAATCTATATCAGCATCAATAATTCTTTGAATTAAATCATCCAACCAAGTGCTCCAATGTAATTACTAATTAGCATACTCGTTATTTTATATTTGTGGAATTTAAACAAGGGTTTTTCTTCCCTTGGAATAATAGTACATGTATTTTGTTTATTGGTATGAGAAAAGAAAAGAAGAGGATTTGGATTGTAGGTGAGCGCATGCAGCATAAGAATGGGCTCTGTAAACCAAAGAAGAAAACCTTTATAAATCATAAATAATTAGAGAAAAGGTTGATGTTTTAGTCTAAAACAATTTGTTTACTGTAATCTTTAATAAAAAGACTTTTACCACTATTACTATATATAGGGTAGACGCTAAGTTAGTGATCTGTTCCTTACCAGATTTCTACTTAAAAGTGTAGTTTCGTGGCGGGGGGGAGATTTTGTTTGGATGTCAAAAGATCCAATAACCCGTCCTTTAGGTTTTATTAATGCAAGTGAAAACTAGGAGCATACTGAATTACGTAACGAAAGAAGGTCCTTTGTTTGGTGATATAAAGTTGGATTTAGCATGAAATTGAAATAATTGGCGTATTCTCTAGGTTAAAAGGATTGGAGGGATGCAGGATGATAGATGATAGGAACACCACTTGTTGAAATGAGGAAAACGACGGTGGGAAACATTGCTTGAAACCAAATATTTGATGATAGAGCTGTAGTGTAAACCTACAGCTTCCCTATTAAACACCAGTTTAGTTGGCCTAAATTCTTTCAACGACAATTCCATGATCATCTCCGGATTTCTAGTTTTTTAAAACCCTTTCCTCTAAACACTTTGGATTAAAGTCTAAAAAGGCCAGGCTTTAGGACTTAGGAGAGGTTCATAAACAGGAAACCGGTTCTTGACCCAATCACCCGTTTATTGCAAATCTGCAATGCAAAACAATATTTTCTAATAAACATTTGTGCTTTAGATATCTAAGGAAATAAGCCAGAAGCTTTGAGAATTTGAAGAGTTTATAAAAGAAAATAAATTTTCAAGTGAATGCAGAATGAATGCAGAGAGAAACAAACAGTCCAATAGAAAGAGTACAGCGTTCGTCTGGTAGCATTTGGTGAAAGCCTGACATAGACGTAACTCTTTTCTACGGAATATAAAAGAACTTCTATTATTGTTACTCAAAGATAATCATACAAATTTGTTCAAAAAAATAATAATCATACGACTATATAAACCCTATTAGCTTTGATATTACTTTCTTTTTTTTTTTTATTATTATTATTATTATTATTATAAGTTGGATAACCTTAAACCTGAGTCAATTAGAAAAGATGCATCTGTGATCTGCCAGTTAAGATGAAAGCTTTGGAGGGCATTAAACTCTATCATGTCTACCGACAAATGTATAAAATAAGCATATTTTTATTTTCTACCTCGACTAGTATGTAAGTAAAATTTTGAAATATAAATTATGTGAATGAAAAAAGAAGATTGATATATATATATATAAAGATTTCAACCAATTTAATTAGAGTTTGAAAGATTTTTTTTCAACCCTAACCTTTTCTCCAACTTCTCTCTACTTGCTCCTGTTTGTGAGGAAACGCTGGGTGGCGCCGTCTTGGCTTTTTAGCGGCAGCCACCCGCCACCCCTCCTTTTTCTTCCTCCTTTCTTTTTTCTTGTGTCACTATGCTTTTTTTTCTCTTTTCTGTTCTAGTTCGTTGTTTGAAGATCCACAGATTATTTTGATGAGAAATCTCTTTCTCTGGCGTCTGTCGTGCCCTTCACGGGGGCTGGCTGTCGCTTTAGAGAAAGGAAGATCCTTGGTTGATGAGACAAGGGAGGGTCTGTTTTTTGTCTTCTTTTCTTTCCTGCATGTCCTTTTTGCAGGGGACGGCGACCGAGTTCGAAAGTGGAAACGATCTTCGCTCTGTCTGAATGTCGACTTTACCGCTGTGGCTCCTCCCTTTCTTCAACGGTTTCGGATGGCAGTTTGTCCCTTCAGCTCCCCTTCTTTATCGACGTGGCTCTCTGACCGTGAACCCCCTCCCTCTTCGGTTTCTCAGGTTGTGTTTGATCTTTTGTTGCTTGTCAAGCAGGGATTTTTCTATTGGTTTTGCTCTCTTTACGCTCTCTCGTTGGTTTCTTCGTCGCCCAGTCGGTGGCTCCGACGAATGATTTTTTGGTTCGGGATAAAGGCTTCGTTGGCCTCTCCCTTCACTGTTCCATCGTTTCGGTCCTTGGACCTCACTGTGAGTGTCTGAGTGACCTCGACCACCAAGCTTCTCGGATTGGACCTGTTGTTGGTCTACGTCGAACGGTTTCACTCCTTTGCCGATGGAGCCTCTCTCCGCTTGCTACGATCTCTGCCAGGGTTGGGTTTCAGGGATTTGGGTTTGGCCGTTTTCTTGCAGACCTTTGGGTCTTGCTTTTGTTGTTGGGTTTTGTTACGTTCATTCATTTTATTTGAAAGAATATGATGATGCTTTTTGGGCTCCGTTAGATATAGGGTGTTTAGGTATTAATATTTAGAATATAAAGAGTGTTGAGGTATATTTGAGAATATACGGTAGTTTTTACAGTGCTGGTAGAGTGGCGGGTGGCGTTTTCTATTTTTTAAATATTTTTTACTTCTCATTTATCATACACGGGAATTCAAAAATTGATAAAAAAAAATATCACAACGTCAATTGTAGGTGGTGTTTTTTCTTTTTTAAATATTTTTTCTTTAAATTTGACATACACATGAATAAAAAAATATACAAAAAACACCAGAATACTACCTACAGATGATGTTTTTTACCGGCACTATAAAAACTGCCATAAATATCCCTTATATTTTAAATATTAGAGACCATTTGGATTATTCTTCCAATTTTCCCATGTTTCTTGATAAAAAAAATTAGAGTTTATGGATTGGAAACCAAACAGTAAGAATGGGCTAGGCTTGTCAATCTGTTTAACAAACAACCTAGGTCTAGGTGGCTAATAACACAATAATAATGCAAATACACGAATCATGGCTTTTAGATTTACTCCATCAATGTAGACTCCAAATTAAAGAGTACCTTTTTCTGCTTGCACCATGAGATCCATCGGATTGATCTCAACAAATCTGAAACTAATCTATACCATTTTCTTCTTGCACAGCCATAGTAGGCGAATCATCTAGTCTAGTAGTATCCTGTTGTTTTGGTTGGTGCTGGACTGGTGGGCACATGAACAAAAACACCATTGTTTCTAAACTCCACCTCCACCTTCATGTTTCTTGTCTCTTACCATTGACAACGGTAAAAAGAAATCCTTTTGGTTTGGGTGCTAAATATTTGAGTAATTTCCAAACTCGGTTGTTTGCAAGAATGGTGTATATTTGGGCTTCCATCCACTTTATCATTTTGGATTTTAATTTTTCTAATCGAGTGAACATCCTCTCAGCCCACTCCATAAACCAAAACAACCACATTATTCAATAATAGACTAAATATCAATAGAAATATCAAACAAATCTCTATAATTTATTTAATATTAGTATTTTTAAATTGGCATTAATGAACATAATTATATTTCGTTTATGATCCTCAATAATTTTATTCAACAAATGTATCAAAAATAAAACATTAATGACATATTAATATCTCCAATAAAAAAATGGTCAATTTCATTCACTTCTTCATCATTTTTTTATAAATACATATATATTATCCAATTAATTTGTATTACAAAGGTCAATTATAAAGATAACCCTTGTCAACAATTTCTAGAGAAAATAGTTAAAGCTCTAAGTTGACACCCTCCCTTACCCCCTAGGTTGTGGGCTCGAAACTCATTATGAGCAATTTTCTCCCTTTCGCTCCCCCTAGATAGAAATTGTTTAAAAAATTATGAAGACGATCCTTCAATCCGGTTGTTTTCATTCATAACTAGATCAATTGGTTGTTCAAGAGTATGGAATAAATCTTTCTTAATAGTTTTTAATGTGGGTACAATATAATATCTTTTCATACTTTTTTCTTTAACTCTTTGGTAACACATATCTTGCAGAGAAAGCTACTCAAACCCAGATCTCCTAAGATGAACATCATCATATTTTCTACTGTAACTCTATTGGATTCAAATGTAGATAGATATTAAACTTTAAAATTAGGCTTAACCTGTAATACCCCAAATTTTACTAAGTTGATTAAAGATCATTTAGTACTAAGATAATAGCTTAAAAGTTATCTTAGTGACTAAAATGACAAAAATGCAAAAATTAGGGTTTCTTCGATTATGGGTTATGAACAAAGAATCTCTGAGATTTAAAAGCATCAGATGATAGAGGGCAAGTTAATTAGGGTACTTGCAAATTTTGGTCGAAATTCGAGGAAAATTAGAATGGGAATTGAAGTTTAAAATTTAGTGACCAAAATGAAAATTTTGAAAGTTTTGTGGTTAAAGTGTAGACTTTGGAAAAGTTTAGGGACCAAAGTGTAATTTTCAAAAGTTATGTATTTTAACCTCGTAAATGAATAGTTCACCCCCAAGAGTGACCTTTACGTGTTACTCGGATTTTTCGTACGGAGCTTGTATTTTTTGCTATAAAGCGATAAAGTTTGGAAGAATATTCGGATCGAATCGAATCAAATATCCAGGATATTTTGAAGGATGATAAGCCAAGGTTGATTATGTCATTTTACATGTTTAAGATATTTTCTTTGTGTTGGAAGAATTTGAACCCTTGGATTTAAGTTGATTTTCCATGCTAAATATGAGCCGTTAGATGAAAAAGGGCAAGATCGTAATTTTGGAAAATCACAAGGGCAAAGTTGGTAAACTAATAATTCAAGATTAAATCTATGTCATTGGATGAAAGATGATGATATAAGGAGCATTATGGAAATATGGAATTTTCGGAATAGATCCGATAGCTCGATAAAGATAAAATCATAGTAGAAGTATTTTGTGAATATCGGGAAATCGGATTGAATTAAAATTTCAGAGGTTGTTCCATAAGCCATGGAAAATCATAAAATGATATTTATGGAATAGTGGTCGGTTGAGAAGGAAATAATTTAGTTAGATTCTAATGGAATGGCAATTTTGAAATAAGGTAGTAAATAAAGAATAGTTGGAGGGCAAATTGGTCATTTGGCAAGGATGGCAATTTTGAAATATTTTTGAAATGTTGAGGACATTTTTGGAAGATGAAATATACATGGATTTAATCTTGGCCCTTGATTTTAGATGAGATTAAATTAGCCATTGGGTTTAAAGGCTAAATTGGTAATTTCACTATTTAAATAAATTTAAAATTAATTTAATAGTTGCAAATAGTTAAAAGATGAAAAAATCTTATCTTTTCCAGCCTTGAAACGTGGAGAAAGAGGGGAAAGAAGAAGAAAATTTTCCCAAGCTCGATTCAAGCCCATAAACTCAATTTTCATGTAATCTTCTGAACTGCAAAGTTGTTCTACTCTTCAAGCTCTATCTTTTGATGTATTTAATTCATGGAATACATGATTGATTTATGGGAATTTTACATGAGAAAGAAATTAGGGTTTATGAACAAAATTGGGCTTTTGAGATTTTATGATTCCATGGTTGAATTTAAGTTGGAATCAAGCTTATATGATGTTAAAATCATGTTATTCAGTTAGGATTTAAACCCTACATATTTTGGTTTGTATGGAGAAGATTAGGGTTTATGGATTTAAGTCTAACTTAGGGTTTGTGATGTTGGATTAATGATCTAGTAAGCTTGATTTGTTGTTTGGAAGCAAAACCCTAAGTTAAAACTTATAGGGACCAATTCGGCAAGCTTCAAAGTTAAGGGACCGAATCTGAATTTTATGAATTTTGAGTGTATTTATGTAATTAATGATGTTAGAAATGTGAAATTGATGTTAGAATGCTAAACCGATGTTGAATTGACTTAGGGACCATTTTGACAAATTGTCAAAATCAAGTGACCAAATAGGCAATGAATTCTTGGATGGAGATTAAATCTGATTTTTGGTTAAAATAATATAATTAAGGTAGTAGTGTTGATTTGAGGACTAAATTGCAAAGTTAAGAAGTTTAAATCTTTACCTTTTGCATTTTAGTGACTATATTGGGCAAAAAAAGAAAATTAGAGGGAATTATTTGAATAATTATTTGATTATGAAGATGATAAATTGATGGTTTGAAACAAGTGATGGGACTAAATTGATAAGTAGAAAAAATAAGAAGAAGTTAGTATAAATTAGAAGTTGAATATGGAAGGCTATGATGAAGATTGAATTTTGGCAGTGACTTTGAAAATTCATCATAAATTCTGAAAAAAATGGTTAGATGATGAATTTTATATCGTTGTAAAGATGTGTTCGGCTAGTTTCGTATCCAACAAACGGAAACTGATTTCGAGTTCTAAGTCAAATGATATGAATTTTTAATCGAATGGAGGTCAGAAAATTTACAAAGCAGTTTCTGTCTGTGATGAGAGTTTGAGGAATTTTCATAATTTTTGTAGATTTTATTAATTTATGCGACTTATACCGTTAGAATCTTTATCGAATCTAGTTTTTCCAGAATAAAGGAAATTAAGATCCGATATGTATTCTGCCCGGTATAAGTAAATCTTTGAAGGTAGCGCAAGTAGTCTGAAAATGGAATTTGAAACATTTTGTGTTTCAATGTTAGTTAGCAAGCTCGGAAGAATTATTGGAAGTTCAAATTGGTCACTAGGGACCATAATAAGTTTTTTATCAATACAAGGAAGAAAGGAAAAATATTTGGAGATTTTATATTCGAATGATTATATTAGACAATATGGTTAAGGTATTGTTAGATTTGAATCTAACAAATATTTTATCTTATTCATGTGATTAATGAAGTCAAGTTCGAATCAAAGAAGGTTCGAGGTTCTATAAAGGAAAGGATCGAGTAGAATTTAGTGAGGCATGCTAATAAATGGCCTAGGTGAGTGCAATGCATACATAACATGATACATGGTTGTTTTATACATCATTGGTAAGACTTGTGATAAGTCTAACTGAATTATATGTTAGCATGATATTTATGTCATTGATCATATATTTGACATATTTTAAATATGTCAAGGGTTGAAAACAAATGCATTAATCACTAGTTATTGATGATGGTATGCTATGAATGTTATTTCGGGTATGAACTGCCCAATATTAAATTGTATTGATATACATTGCCATGGATGGAATAAATTCAGGAATTTTGCTCAAATGAGTCATTGAGGGACAGGGTATAGTTGGCATGCCATAGAGTCCAGCAGCAAGCTGCATAATCGGGAATTCGGGATAGCACTATAGTGTTAAAAGTACACTTAGTGTATGGTTAGCACGACCTTATAAACGTGTGGGATAATGGTTAGCACGACCTTATAAACATGCGAGATAATGGTTAGCACAGCCTTATAAACGTGCGGGTTAGCACTTCGATGCATATTTGACTCGCGTACCCGGGGTCCTCAAGGTTATATTTGGTCTATGAAATCGAGAAACTGGGAAATCATTGATAATCAGGCTATAAATAAAGGGATAATAAATGGTAAACAGGTTAGAGAGTATATGAACTCTCATGACATATTTATATGAACACTCGGGACCAATGACAAGTATATCGGTAAGAAATTTATATCTGGTTTATATTATGTTGATACATGATTAGTATGATGGTATACTTATCTAGTGATCATGATGCATTTATACATATGAGGCATATTATGATGACCAGGCAAACATGAAAATCTGATGACATTGGCATGTAGTAAATAATTACTAATGCAATGTGAAAGCTAATGCATTGGCATATATCATGCTATATAAATGTAGTCATGATCTTGAATAAAGTTTAAATTATTGTTATTAATTTTCTTTATCGCCTTACTAAGTTTGTACTTAGCGTGTGTTTGATTGTACACACGTAGGTAAATCAATGTGAAAGGGAGAAAATCATTGCATCAATATTGGAAAGCTCAACAGGTAATCACAGTAATGACATTCTAATTACAGTTTGATTATTATAGTGGCATGTATACTTACTAAGCTTATTGAGTGTGATTGGCGTTTCTAGAAAGATTCAAGGTTAAGAATAACCTTAGGTGATGAGTTGCATACTAAGATAATTGATTTAGGATTAGAAACTCGAGTAAATAATTTAAGTCAATTTTTAATAAAGTTAAGCGTGCTTGGGCTAGAGAAATTTTAAATTACCATGATCTTTGAATAAAGAAGTCATAGCATTTTCGAATCGTATTCGGTGTATGGATAGGGGTAAGGGGTGTTACATAACCGTAAAATAAGTGCCCAAACTATACTCTTTTTTCCAGATAGGTGCCCGAACTATATTTTGGGCCAAATAGGTGCCTAACGTTTTCTTTCGTGATCCAAATAGGTGTCTCACCGTGACAGATGTTAATTTTTATCATTATCTGACATATGTCATCTTTTTAATCTTTTTAAATTATATTTAAAAATTAATAAAATATTTCAAATCATCAAAATTCCTCAATTACCCTCATTGCCCCATTAAATTTCCCTCATTGCTTGTATCTTGCATGTTCTTCTGTATATTGCATTCACATTTTGCTTCTTTGATTTTAATTAAAACCCAGATTTTGAGCTAATTAAAACCTAGATTTTGAGTTCCGCTATGTCTCCTGAACTGATTAAATCAATCTGAAATAGAATCGATGATTTTGGGTGAGAAATGTTTTTGAACTAATTAAAACCCAAATTTCGGTTGTGAAACTGTGATTTGGAGTCTGAAACTTTGCAGTTCTCTTTTTGGTAAAACTCTGTCGAACTAATTAAAATCAATATGAAACAGAAACGACGATTTTTGGTGAGAAAATTTCTTGTTTGGGTGAGAAAATTTCTTGAACTAATTAATACCCAGATTTCGTTTTTGTGAAACTGTGATTTGGAGTCTGAAACTTTACGGTTCTCTTTTTGGTAAAACTCCATCGAACTAATTAAAATCAATCTGAAACAGAAACGACGATTTTTTGGTGCGAAAATTCTTGTTTGGGTGAGAAATTTTTTTGAACTAATTAAAACCCAGGTTTCAAACTTGAAACGAAATAAGAAATAATAGACATGACGGAAACTGAAACTGTGATTTCGAACAAAAATGCTAAATACTTGCTTCAACCCAATAAAAATCATGGATTCTTGTGTGGAGGATTTTGGGTGAGAAAATTTCTTGTTTGGTTGCTAAGAAAATGGATAACAAAATAAAATTAATGTCCATCACGGTGAGGCACCTATTTGGGTTGCAGGAAAAAACGTTAGATACCTATTTGACAAAAAAAAAACATAGTATGCAATTTATCCTCCTTTTCTCACAACCAGATCATAGAGACTTGCATGAAATAAAGAAAATTTGGTGCTAACAAATAAATATAAAAATTTTGGCTTAATTATTTTACATCCCATCATATGATTTTTGTTTCTTTATAAAATTATGCGGAAAGTCAATTTATGACAAAACGGGGACCTTAGGAGGACAAGTTAGGCTAAGAAAAGTACAAAGATAATTCATGGAGTATGTACTTGTACCGGTTTGGCATGCAAGTCTTTGCACTTAACCGTGCTAGTGGGTAGCTTATAATTAAGTATAGTGTTTCCTCTTTTTATGTCAATTTGTATGGTCCTCCTGGACCCTTGCAAATTGGGAAATTAATTTCTAAATATTTAACCTAATCATAAAAGTGGAGTCTATATTAATGAAGATGGAATTAAGTAAAAATTTGAACGTTTCAGTTATGGGTTTTCAGCCATAACTCCTGTTTAGTCCAGAAAGGAAAGACGAAAAGTAAAATTGAAGTGCATTGATTAATGGAACATTAATGGTTTGAGTTGAACTTGAAGGTGCAAATGGGAATTGTATTTTGCATGGTTCCCCCAATCCCCATGCAGTTTCCCCCTCAAAAAAACGTAAATGCTTCCCAACTCTGTAACTTAATCCTTCAACACAGACCCAATCTCCTTCATTACTACCACAATCCCATTGAGCCCAGTGCCAAATTATCCCACGCGCTCTTCACTCGCCCTCGGACAACCATTCATTTGCCTCGTGATTTGATGTCGGCATGCTGCAAGAAAGCCACGCATTGGCGCAGCTTATAGGGAAACGCACAAGGATAAGAGACTGCCTAGATTTGTTTGCTGATTACCATCATGATATGATGATTGCCATAGCCCGTGGCTCCAACGAATGGGGGTTGCAGCAGCTTTTTGCTGTCCCAATCAGTCAACGGTCAATGAGCGAGAAAGCCGCTTTTTAAGCTGAGTTAATAATAATATTATAAAACTCCTCACAAGACACCTAACTGCGGTTAAAAGGACATAACATAAAAAATAAAGATCTCAGTTGCACGTTACCACATCGTAATACTTTCTAAAACCATCGTAAAAATGGAATCATGGTTAAAAGGGTAACCTAAACTGTGGTTGAGTTAAGTCCAGGCTAAACTGAACTAAGCATAATCATGATTGAGCCAATAGGGCCACTAACGTTATTCATGATTGAATCTACACCCATGGCCATCTGCCTCTGCCCTCTGTATATATAGTCCCACCTCTCACTGTTTTGCTGCACCAAAAGCTAGAGTCTGTTATACACGTGCTAAAGCTCAACCAATTCTTCCACTTTGCTTTTTGCCCCCTCAGAATCCAAAAGTTTAGAGCTTTGGTCCGTTTTTATTTTGTAAAGTGAGAATTCTTTTGTTGGTTTTGAACGACAAAGAAGAAGAAGAAGAAGAAGAAATGGGTGATAAGGATGGTGGTTTGTGGTTGAGTTTGAGCTTGGGATGTGCTCAGTATCAGCCTTCTTCCAAGTTAAGTCTCATGTCTTCAGCTTCACACCCCCTTCAGCACAAGAATATTTGGAATGAGCTGTTTCAGTCTTCTGGTATGTTCTTGTCCTTCAACTCCTTTGTTATTTTTTCTCAGTAAATATCATTTCATTTATTAATAGAAGGATTCCTAAAAAAACAATACAGAGACAGATAACACCCAATTTAACCACAACAATAAGCCAAAAAAAAAAGACTCAAACCCCAAAGATGTCACTCATGTTTTTATGAATAACTTGTAGTAATACTTTTTTTTTTTTTTTTTAAGATCTAAAGTCAAAAAATACTCTCAACGTTTAATTAAATAATTACTTTGATTTTTTTTTTTTTGGAGTAATTTAACCCTCAACGTTTTATTTTAAGTCAAAATTGCGGATAAAAACTGTCAGCTAAGTGACAGTAAATGACTTGAAATGACGTGGTAAACCTATATGACAGTGCACGCTGACATGACAGTATCATATAGACAAATATATTAACTTGAAAAGCATTATATCAGTCAAAATATAATTTTATAAAATTATATAAAATATAAAATATTTTTTCTGCTGATTTATCATTTTGTTAAGTTATGTTTACTGTCAGAGTTTTTTTAATAATTTTTATCCGTATAGAGGTTATTTTGACCTAAAATAAAACGTTGATGGTTGAATTGCTTAAAAAAAATAAGGATCAAAGTAACTATTTAGTCATGATACTTTTTAACTTTATGCTCTTTTTTTTTTAATTTGTAACATGAAATCTTAAATCTAGATGAAAACCAGTAGTATTTCCATTCCAGATCTGATATTTTATCTTCTTTTTCTTCCTTTGGAGTTATAAATAATTTTAAGATTTCAGGATTTGGTCAGGTGTAACGAAAGAAGGATAAATAACTGCCCAGTAAACTTGAAACTTGACCATTAGCGTTACATTGCCTAATGGGATTTTCGTGTCACATCTTTTAGATGCTAAGATAAAACTCGTGCACGAAGCACTAGTAAGTAGTAACTTTGTTTCATATGCAACAGACACTATCCACGAGTAGCCATCAGTATTCTGATTGATGCAATGAGTTTTGTGATACACACAATATGCATGCAGACGGACAATTGGATACAAGACCATTTCTTAAAGGAATCGACGTGAACCGAGCACAGGCAGCGGATGATTGTGAGGAGGAAGGTTGGGTATCGTCGCCCAACAGCACAATTTATAGTATAAGTGGAAAGAAAAACGAGAGAGACCATGTGGGTGATGAAACTGAGGCTGAGAGAGATTCATGCTCTCGTGCCAGAGATGATGAAGATGGCGCTGCTGCCTCAAGGAAGAAGCTTAGGCTTTCAAAGGAACAGTCCTTGATGCTTGAAGAAACTTTCAAGAAACATACCACTCTTAATCCGGTTAGTGGCATTTCAGTCGTTGACTTGGCTTTGTAAGGGTAGTTTTGGAATTTAGTTTATGATGTGAATTGTTGGCAAAAGCTGGCTTTGGCAAAGCAATTGAATCTAAGGCCTAGGCAAGTGGAGGTTTGGTTCCAGAATAGAAGGGCAAGGAGAAGTATATTTTTATATAAAAAAAAGGTTTCTCAGGGTGTTTTTGGAGAAATTATTATATGGTCTCGGCTCACCACGTCATCCAATGATTCCATCCAATGAGATTTATTCATTTAATGACATGTAGGAAAGAGGTGAAAATCACTTTGAAAAAAATGAAATTAAAAATTATTATTAGATGGGATCATGAATGACATGGTGAGCCAGACCCATCTAATAATTTTTCGTATTTTTTGGGATGTCATCAAATTGCAATTAAGCCTTTTTACAAGTTTTAAACACTGTCATTAATGGCTAGAGTTGTCCCTTCCAGTTCCAGCTAAAGAAGTTCTTAGGACCTTTTTTCTTTCAACAAAAAGAAAATAAAGAAGTTCTTAGGGGATTCTGTGTGGAAGTGATTAATCAACATAAAAAACCTATGGAGATAAAGGTGTCAGCCTATTAGCAGTTGTCTAATCTTTAGATTTACACGAGTAGCAGTAGCAGTAGTTGTTGATGGGGGACTGACCATAAAGATAAAATCTGAATGCATGCATGGAATTGAATGGGTGCAGGACAAAGTTGAAGCAGACGGAAGTTGACTGTGAGTATCTAAAGAGATGTTGCGAGAATCTAACACACAAGAACCAGAGGCTGCATAAGGAAGTGCAAGAGCTAAGAGCATTGAAACTCTCCTCACAGCTTTACAAACACACGACCCCTCCTACAACCCTCACCATGTGCCCTTCAACAGCTCCAAATTGTCGCCAGATGAGCCCCAACCATCAACAGTCGGTGCCTCTTAGCCCTTGGGCAGCCATGCCAATTACTAGTCGACCCTTCAATGCCCCTGCATCTAGATTATAATATCTCAATTCGGAGAAATATTTTGGGATCAAAGAGTGGTTGTGGTTAGGAAACGAATATATATTTTTTCTTCTTAAAAGCCTTGTGTCCTTTGGAGCAGTAACAGAAATTTCTTTTTATATGGAGTCATTGAAAGCAGGGAGTTAAGGTTTAACTATATAACACAAGAATCTGAAACCCTTTTCGTTTATATGACTGTGATCTGTTTAGCCCTAAAACTTATGGGTCGCTTTTTGTGAATGGAATGTACAATTAACTATTATCAGATTCCAACTGCTGTCTAGTGTCCACGTTTGCAACAAGGAGTCTTCAGGTTCTGGCTCAAGGAATCAGCTACTCTAACTATGCTTTTTGATTATTTTTATCTTGCCTTTCTATCCCTTGATCAGTTTTGAGGAAAAAGATGCCATCACTATCAAACATCTTTGAACCTTTCACGGAAATAAATCTTTCCTGACTCAAGCCTAAACCATAAATTATGTATTGCCACAAGCTCTAAGCCCAAAAGTAAAAGGGGGAAATGGCGGTGTGGAAGCAGAAGCTTTGAATGGGAAAATAGCTATAATAGTAGTAATTCATTACTCAACTTGTTTTTCCAATTTAGAGTCTTCTGATTTTCAAGATTGAGAATCCTGTGACAATTGGTTGCCTAATACACAACTTTAAAAGTGCTAACAAAGTCAATAATGCAATCGGTTTCAACAAGCAAACAACACTTTCCACTTTCCACCCTGAGGCTTAGCTAAGCCTCCTCAAATTAAGCTTTATTAAGTTGTACATACAACTTTGGTTGATTGTTAGCTAAATCCAAAGAGATCTCCATAGTTAAGAACGGGAATAAAACCAGAAAATATAACCAAGTAAAGAAACAGGGCACTGAGATAAAAACAGAAAACCTCCCAAGTAGAAAAGCCAGATATGTGATCGTGACTCTAATATGGGAAAAAGCTGCCACAGAAAAAGGTTCTAAAGCACTTCATTTATTTAAACATATTTCAAAGGGAAGGGCCTATTGGAGTCGAACTGTACTCACAGTGTCTGCAAGGGAACCAAGTATGCAGCCGGGCCTAAACCAGCTCTCTGTCAGCTTTTCAAGGATCCTAAGGCACTGATCGAATGTAGGGCCATCTCCTGTTGACAATCCTCTATACAGATAAACTTTTGTTATTGATAAACTTTTGTTATGAATTTGGAATATCAAATACACAAATACTGAGCATATGCTACTCAAGAAAGCAATTCTTCTCCCAAACCCGTAACATTTCATGCAATATTAACAACCTAGTGAAAGTAACGTATTCAATTTAGAAATTCCAGATAAACTTTTGCAAGTGTCCTCAGCTGAAGGAACTTCTTCCTTTGTCACTATTTGATATCGACATTGATCACTGTAACTATCATGCAGAACTCAAATGAGATTGTTTTTCAACCTCAATAGCTGCTAACATTCTAGCCAAATTGAGATGTCTCGTCACCAGGTCCAACACTCAACTTGAGTTTGCAGCAAAGACCAGATTCACACAAAAAAACAAGGATTTAAACAGCTTTCATATCTTTAATAAACCAAGTAACTTGGTTTCCTATCAAACAGTACAATAATAGTAAAACTATAAAAACGTAACAGCAGCGCCAACAATGAAAATTCTGGCAATTCAACTAGAAAGTATAGGGAGTTGTAAAGGGTAGGAAATCGGGCTGCTTACCAGCAATAAGAATGATGGTAACATAAAGCTCCAAACAGGGAATAGAAAAAAAATCTATTATGAAGAGATCTTTAAACTTTCAAGCATAATTGGGAATGAAACTAGCATGTCCTAATTTCCAAATAAGAGAGCATTCCTTCGATATCTTTTATGGCCATTAGTGCTGTATGCACAACTAACCAATTCGCCGATTGCAAATGCCCTAATTTATTATTGAATAAATGACGATAGATAATATATAAAAGAAGGAAAATTTGACATGTATATTTATATGAAAGGGTAATATGAATATCCCAACTAAATTCCAGTTTGGCGTAGGGAAATTAAATTCTGAAAAGCAAATCCAAAACGTGATGCTTTGCCATCTTCTTCTTGTTGTTGTTGTTTTAATTAGGGTAATAAAAATCGAGTATTTAGATTGGTGTCTTGAAAAGTGAAACCACTAAGTAAACAGATACATTCCATGCATCGTTGATTGACCAAATGAAATTACATCTTTTTCCGCTTTGCCATGTACGAGTTGGTATTCACCCTGGAGTGGACGACGAAGAAGAGAAGAAGAAGACGCCTTGGGTTGGGCCCACTCTAACAGGTTCTATGTTACTTGCCGATCAAGTGAGAGAAATTGAGCTTAGCTTTGGCACCACCAATCTTGAAACTTGAAAGCCGCTTTATCGTAAGCCAAGGCAGCGTCCTCAGGAGTTTCGTAAGTCCCTAACCCATTCTTGTCATACTTTCCCCATGGCCTCCTTCTCACTCCTCTGTAATGCACTTGCTTCCTGTGGCTGTGGCGGCTCCTCCACTTTTTCAGGCGTTGTGGGAGGAGTGGATGTTGGAAAATTGTGATAATAGAAAACTTTGAGGCATATATTTAATGGGTAAAGATGGAGAATTGAATCATAAAACTACGTCTTCATATTTTATTTTATGAGATTTTTACAACGATATCTCAAATGCTCATATTGGTTGAGTGATGAATGAGAAATTGATGATCAAAGTAAGCAACTTATAAAAATTGGTGAGGAAATAATAAACTTGAATCCCATATTGTTTAAAGACCAAATGGGAAAAATATATATATAATGGAACCAACCAAGCAATTGTTGAATAAGCTTACCAAAGATTGTTTGTGTATAGGCATCACATGGTTTGACATGAATGCTTTGATTAGTTGGGTCTAGCATGAACTTATAAATATTTTGGCCTAAATTTAATTTTCTCTTCTAAGAATTAGTCAAATATACTTGGAATTTAAATAATCTATATTTAGATAAATTTTATTAGATATTTTTTTAAAATTTTGAATTTGAATTCAATTGTGATTAAAATTTTATCTTTGCTCGCCTATAAAAGGAAGCTTCAGCAAAGAGAGAAAACACAACGAACATTGTAAGCTAAGAGCATTTCCTCTCAATTCTCTTTATTTTCTCTAAAAAATCATCTTGCATTTGATTTTCATTTTTTCCACAGTGTTAAATGAAGACAAGCTTCCAGTTCGTGATCTCTGCATCTGTGCTAATGCAGTTGATCATTCTGTTGTTATATCTTGAGAGATAGCCGCCCAACATTTCTCAAGTATCATAGGAGCGGACAAATTTGTTTTAAGAAAATTTTGTTACACGCGCCTCAACAAATTTGTTCATTTGAAATGCTGCCCGAATATAAGTAAACGGTTTCGATTTACTGCTTTAATATTTAATTTATATTTCAAATATTTTTGTAATTATTTTTGTTATGTTCAATATAATAATAATTTTATCGTATTTATTTTTACTAATTATTATTATTATTTTTCTTAGATTATTAACTCCCTTTTCTAACAGTAGACACACAAAATTACATGTGTCGTTGGCTGCCGAGTTTAATTGGGAGAGTACTGAGTGCTAATGACAAGTCCTACCAAATAAGCTGGACAGGAGACCATGTCTGAACAAGTCAAAGAAGTTTCAAACTCATCAGTTAGAAGATGCTGTCTGACGGAGTCCAAGAAAGCATGATCAGATACAGAAGAACCCGAGCTACTCTCATTCACCCACATTGTCTTTTCTCGGTTCTCTCCCAGTAATACTGCTATTGTTGAAGAAACTGATGAAAATACATTAACCCAAAGAGGAATATGCAGCATTTGCATTTCTCACCTCAAACGATGACTTTCTTTTTATTATTTTATTGCCACTTCTGCCAAATTTCATATTTTTCTTTTTGATATGATCTGGTATAGGTTATTGGAAACGTATAAAGGAATTATGGAATTTGTACTATTTTTTTTTTTCTTGAAGATAGAGTCATCCTTGCAATCTCTTGCTGATGAATGATGATGAGGATGGAAATTACACTTCTAGTTTCGGAATCGAGACTTGACAAGTCTTTGTTAATAGCGTTTTTTTTTTCTCTCATAAATCTTAACTAATTCTTTTTAACAAATTTCTGTTTTGGGCGAGACTTGACAAGTCTTTGTTAATTACAAGTCTTTGTTATTTTTTTTGACGATGGAAAGAGAATTTTACTTATATTGGGTCATAAACCTACAACTTTGGAGTTAGAGAAAGTAATCTTTAGAAAAAATTAATATCTTTACTAAAGAAAAAGTAATGAAAAGACAACATTGTAGGTTGAGTTCAGGAAATTTTTAGAAATTAAATTAGATAATTAAGGATGCGAAACTATAAAAATTTTAGAAGCATAAAATTAGATCATCAATAAAAAATGTATAAAAATACTTAAATCTTATGAGAATTTAAAGTTTTCATAAAGTACAACCGTACCTCAACACCCCAATCCACATATCATTATCAACATCAAATGTAGAACTAATGCAAATTAATTTATTATTACCATAGGCTTGGGTAGTGGATATTTATATCATATTTTTTTAGTGCATAATGTTCATATAATACTGAACATATGTGATTTAGCAGTGTTAATAAATTTAAGCAACTACAAGGTGTTAGTTGAAATGGTAACACTCTTATACCATAAAGGTGAGAATATTAAGTTTGAATATTTTTTAACGGATTCTACTGTAATCATTTTATACCTAAAACAAATCATGAATATTATTATCACAGCTAAAAATAAATAAATTTAAACAAATCATGTTAAGGAATTAGAGACTTATTAACCTAATAAATGTTAGAAATAATTGTAATTTAGGTGTCAATTAAATACAAAAAACGAGAGAGAAATCTTAGAATTTTAATCAACGAAAGCAATGTGTCGTAAAGTCAATTTCTATTGCTTCACAAGGAACATTCCTAGCTATCTAGGTTTTAGAGATATTCTTTTTTTTTTGACAACAAGGGTTTAGAGATATTCAAAGAGCCTTCTAATCGATCTGTTAAATAAAAGTTAGTTGGTGACATGTTATAACTAACTTTTAGTTTATCTAATTTTAAAGTTTTGTTGGAGAATGGAATCTACCTTTCATTTTATTTTATAAATTTAACAAACACTGTTGTTTAATACTTATTTTATAAATTTATGAGCAAACATATTTGGTTAGTTGGCTAAACTGCTCATTTTTGTTCCTTTACGTTATAAGTTATAGACTTAATAAGAGCATCCCTTTTCTTCCTCTAGAGTTTTTCCGGATTGAGATTAGAATTAAGATTTATAAAAAATATTATTTATAACAAAATAATTTTACATAAATATTTATAAGAATGCTCTTGTCCCATTTGCATCTTGTATAAGTTCGAATCCGGCATGAGAATGTAATACTTCTATATTTAATCAAAAAATATTTATAATAATTTTAATGTATTAAATGAAGATAATATTTTATTTTTTATAGTACGGGACAATATATTTTGAATTCAACTGACATTATAAGAGATTTCAATGAGTGGTTTTAAAAAAAAAAATTACGTTCATCTTACAAGTCCAAACACCTATGTATGCAAAATATGTATACCTTATTAAGTGATTAAAAAAATATGATAAAAAATTATCATAAAATCACACTAATATATTTAAAAGAATTGACATCATAAGAATGATTCTTTTAAAATAATAACAGAAAAACCCCATGATTTGCACATGCTACATATAAAAATAAAATAAAATAAAAGCAAACCATTATTGCTTATTATTAAATTATCCACCGTCTCCAAGTAACCAATTGTATATTCCAAGGTCTTTAAATAAAATTAGATAATTGAACGCCTGGCCCACACCATATCTTAGAAAACAATGCATTGATTTGTAAAAAATAACACGTCAGCATCTGATGCCTTTACATTTAAAACTCTCGAGTCTCAAACATGAAAGATTATTATATGATCCAGGTTTATCACATTATCTTTGATTTCGTCTATTAAAAAAATTTAATTATTTTTTTATATTATTTTTTAAAGATGAATATTCACATTTTTATGCCATGTGCATAGAGTGAGTGGTTACATAAAAAATGATTATGAATGGATTAGTGACATGGAAAAAATGAATTAGTTGGTTGATTTTTAGTGGATAAAGACTATGAATGACATGGTGAGTCGGGTCCATAAAATAATTTCTCCTCAAACACCTTTTGCTTTGTTATCATTCAATCAATATTCCAATATAAAAAAATCAATAAATATTGGGTGTATTGGTAAGACATATTATACTTTTAAAGAGGGGACACGAGTTCAATCCTTGAAGACGATATTGTTGAGAGGAGCAGTCTCGTACCTCGAACATATATTAGATCGTAAGACGGATATGCGTATTACCAAAAATATTCTAATAAAAAACCATTCATTTAAATATTATCCTTATTTTCCATGAAAGATGGAAAATTGAAAAAGTAGAAACATTTTCTTAACAAAATAATTAATTGCACCAAATCAGAATCAAGTTGAAAGTCTTTGCATTCATATGGAAAATTTGTACGATATATACGGTCAGACTTCCTTTGGAAAAGCTATCCTCAAATTCTTTAGTTTTTGCACATAAAGAAGATCCACGATGTTAGATAAAACACAAGGAAAACTTGAAAGCAAAGTTAGTGTTTCGAGAAGATGTTCATTCTTCAAATCCGAGTTACAAAAATGTCAACACCGAGTCCCCTATTCAATCATGTTTTGATTTGAAAAAAATGAGAATGGAACATCATATCCCTTGCTTTTTTTATAAACAAATTAAACCTACCTACTTCGTTGACCACGTCCTACTCCTTTTCATTGCATTTTACCTTGTACCCTGTATTTCTTCATACATATATGAAAGAAAATTACTTTTACTAATGTAATGTTATATTACTTTCACACAATTTTATATAATTATCATTTTAACCCTCACACATTAAATTTTCAATATATTAAAAACATCTAACTACTTCAATATAAAAAGAACTTTGATTGTTAAATATACAATGATAAAAATGATATTAACAATAAATAGGATCGAATTGTTAGATTAATTCAAAACTCTGCATGTATTACAATTTTGACTATATTGATAAATTTAACAAGTTGTATATAAAATTATGGAAATGTATAGTTTTACATTAGTATAATTGAATCTCTTATATCCACATATATAAGATGAATTATTTAGGCTCAAATTTGTAATTTAATGTCAAATAAGACTAAGGCTTAGTTTGACATTAATTATGAAAATTGCGGTAGAGAAATAATATTAAAAAGTGTTGTAGAAAAGTGAATTTGAAAAGTTTGGATTAATAATTTAGTGTTTGATATTGCTGTTAAAAAATGTTGTTGAAAAGATAAAATGTTTATTTTAGACATGCTGTCAAAAAGTGTTCTTAAAAAAGGTCAAAGTTTGATTTATGAATTAATAAAGGTTAAACTTGTCATTTTAAATCCAAACAAAATTTTCAACTCAAAAGCTAAAAAATAGAACTTTTGAATTTGAGTTAATAATCACTTTTTAAAAGTATTTTTTCTATCAAAATTTAAATATTTTTCATTGATTATTAGGTGGAGAAATAATTTTCATCCTCCAATCTTAATTAAAAAACGGGGCCTAAAACTAAAACGATATTTTTGTCAATATACCACTAACTTGTATTCATGCCAAAAGTTGAGTCAAAAAGTTAAATTGCCAAAGAAGGGAAATAGCGTGCTTAGTGCTACGACGTACAACTATAATCTTGTCTTGTAATTCATTTGTATCATAATCAAACCGACAGTTGATGCAGGCAATTTCTTCTATATTTCTTTTTTTGAATAATTTTTTTTCTATATTTCTATGGTAAGCTTAATGAGAAAAAGAATATTAATAGCTATCCTTAAATTTAGAGAAGAATAATCTAAGAATAGATTTAATAGAAAATGAGATGACGTATTTTTAAAAAATTTAAGTCTGAGTAATATTATTTGTACTATATATATGTGAATTTTATTAAAAATTAAAAACAAAACATACATTATCAGAAAATCATATTAAGAATGATAAAATAGTAAAAAAGAAACGAAGACCCTATAAACGGATTCATTTATAAGGCGTATTACTTTCATATTTTGATAATTGATTCGTAAAAAATTAGGAACATAAACAAAATTCTAAATTTTATGGACAGAGTTAAATGAGGTGGGGAGGGACAATTGGTCCCACCCAATTTTTTTCACCTTTGATCTTTTGTATATATTTTTTAAAAAATTTATTTATAAATTTGTCTCCCACTCTTGAACATTTATGTTTTGCCCCTACTAAAATCCTATTGTTTCATACATTTACAAATAAATAACTAATACGATACGCTTTGAAGCATTATGAATATGCATCGTTTAATACACGTGATTAAAAATGAAGACCCTCCCCCACAATTATAATGCAGGGTGAACATTCCTAGAAATATCCAGCACATCAGGGGTTTGGTTCCCATCAGATTTTTCCTCCTTATAGAGACCACAACACCCACTCTCCAAAACCACCCTTTTTCAGACAACGAAAACCAAAAGAAATAAGCTTCGTTATTTTAAGCCCACTCAATTTTTGTGTTTGAATGAATATGGCGTTTGTTTCAGAATCAGAGCTGAATATCCTTGAATCTTTTCAACGATATCTTCTTGATGATTTTGAGGGATCTCAAGCAACAATGAGTTGCAGCAGCAATAATGTTGAGTGTAACAGGAGTTTAAGTTTCAGTAGTATTTTTTTGAATCAAGATTGGGGTGACTTACCCTTAAAGGTGGATGATTCGGAGGATATGTTGGTCTACAGTGCCCTGCATGATGCTACAAACTTCGGGTGGACTCCTTTGAACCAGGCTGATTTAACAAGTACAACGGTGGTCCAACAAATATCCAGAGGGGGCGGGGAGGAGAAAGGGGAGGTCGTCAAGGTAGAGCCTGCGCTGCCACGGAGGGGGATGAATTTTAAAGGAGTGAGAAGGCGGCCGTGGGGAAAGTATGCGGCTGAGATTAGGGGTTCTGAGAGGAACGTTGCAAGGATTTGGCTCGGAACCTACAAGACGCCCGAGGATGCTGCTTTGGCTTACGATAGAGCCGCTTTCAAAATGCGTGGGGCCAAGGCTAAGCTGAATTTTCCTCACTTGATTGGCTCTAATACTTTGGAGCCAATAAGAGTAGGCACAAGACGTCGGTCACCGGAACCTTCCGCTTCAACCACGTCGTCTGGACTAAGAGACTGCTGGCCAAAGCCGAAGAAGATGAAGAGTAGTGCAAGTAACCCAGAGGCGAAAGCCAAGTCGGTCGGAATTGCAAGTTTTGATGCGGAGGAGATTCAAATGAGTAGCTGGTCGATAATTGGAGGCCCATTTTGAATTTTTTGAGTCCAACATTTTTCTTTGAATCGAGAGAGAAGAATATTAACACCGAAAAAAAAAAAAAAAAAATAATTAGTGAGTTAATAGTTTTGTTTTTGGGGCGAAATGAATATTAATAAACTGACCGTGTGTACTTGGTCATTTCTCATTTGGCCTGCTTGATCTTTACTTCATACTCTCTCTTTTTTAATACTTTCCTGGAGAAGACAGAACATTTGTTATAAACAATTTGCTTTGTTCACATTAACAGATGTTGTTTTTATCGATACGTTAACATCAATTAAAAATCAATGCTTATACAAATAAAAAAATAATACACGAGTTTTATATAGAGAATTTTGTTAACTGTGATAAACATTTGAGTATCTCTACTCTCGCTTGATTTGCATATTAATATTCATTTGTATTTTTGAAGGCAACAAATTTTCAAACAAGATGTGCGACAAATGAGTAAAATAAATGAAACAAGTAGCATGTGATTGAGAAATACCAGTCCAGGCTGCTTTCTGAAGATGAGGGATTTGGTCAAAGCAAAGTAGTAGTAGTAGTAGAGTACAAAAGTAAAAACCATGAACACCATCTCCATCTGAAAATCATGTTCCGAATCAAACATGTTAGCAAAACTAGGATAAATGTACTATGTATATACTACTATTTTTTTTGTTGCACTTTCAATTTCTAAGACTTTGTCTTGCCTAGTTTAGATCAACTCACGTCACACATTTAATTTTGGTGGGTTAATCTTTCAGCAGAATTTTTTTGCATATACAAAGACTCGAACTCGAGACTTGCTTAAGTGATACCATTATACCAAGCTGCTTACCACTTGGATCAACTTTCTTGGTATACTACTTTTTTTAATGCCTAACCTATATTGCATTTTATTCACGCAATTCATCCTATGAGTTGACCATACTTAAAAATGACAAAGTGATTATAAGAAAGTATTTGTTTATTTATATACATATTAATATTTTGATAAGACACATACCTTACAGACAAATTTGTTTGAACAAGGGTCTATGTATTTTATATTTCAATTGATATTTCTCAAAATTTAATTAATTAATTTTTTATTAAAAAACAAAATAAAAAGTTCCACAAAAAAGTTAAACAATACCAAGTAAGATGGCACACACATGGCTTTTCTATTAGTCATCTAAAAGAAAGTCCAAGTTTCCAAATATAATATAATATAATATAATATAATATAATATAATATAATATAATATAATATAATATAATATAATATCCCATCT